>CATIWQ010008847.1:0-22105 GCA_949673415.1 Euphorbia schlechtendalii
TCATCTAGAGGATATAATCGAAGGAGGAAAAGGAACCTGCAATACGCTGTTACAGTAGCAAGTGTTGCCGAAATTCTCAAGGCCAAAGTATCGCTCTCCTTCAGGGAACTGGTCGCCGAGAGCTTTCTTGAGTTTAGAGCCGGCAGCACCCATTAGTGCATCGATTGATTGGACTCGGATCTCTATCTATCTACCTATAATATATAATCTCCTTTGACCGATTCAACTCAAAAATTCAACATTTGCAATCAAGGAAGCTTCTCCCTGTGTATCAATCTGAATCGAGTTACAGGATTAGAAGATTAGAATGGTGTGGTGTTTGATTAAGGATTTTTTTGCAGAGAAGTAAACGAGGGTTTAGATTTGCTTCGTGACTGAAACACCAAAACTTTATAAATAATGAGCAATACGGACGGTTCTTACAAAAGAACCGTCCGAAATACTCCTTTAGTAACCCTAATACACCTAAGTATTCCGGACGGTTGTTACAAAATAACCGTCCGGAATACTCCATTTAGTATTGCAGACGGTTGTTACATAACAATCGTCCGTAATACAACAAAAGACGGAAGGCATTTCGGACGGTTGGTAAACAACAACCGTACGCAATGCCTTGATTTGTTATTGCGGACGGTTGTTACGTAACAACCGTCCGCAATAACCCTACATCAACTCCGTTCACACTTTCACCAACGGTTTCTTCTACAAGCCTCGTAAATAGTGAGACCCTATAAGCCCTTTTTGCACTAGTGGTTGCTTTTAACAGCCGAGATTAATTGTGTAACCCTACCTATATATTGTTCTTTCTTTTCCTGATTTAGTAGAGCGATTCAATCTTCTCTTCTTCTCAGAAAGAGATCTTGGTAGGGCCGGGTTTCGAGGCTTTGTTCATTATCTTTGTATTGATGGGTTGAGAGTTGTTTGTAATCTTTGATAATCTCCTTGTTGTTTATTTCTTGAAACCGTGAGTTTGCTGAAATTGGAACTAGGTTTCCTGCTTGTACCTTTGAATCTTGAGATCAATAAAAGTCGCTTGTCTGAGACCTTCCCCTAGTGGACTAGTATATTCCCGTAAAACGAAATCAAGAAATGACTATAAAATTGCATTATTATTTACTTTTCTGTAATTGCTCATGGCTACTCTTACGATCATTATTATGGTGAAATCTTGTTTCGATAACGTTTCCGCCGCGCAATAGGAACTATAAATTTCAGACAATGACCCAAATATCACTTTAGCATAATTGTTTTTTCAATTAACTATTGTCTTTTCTGAACAAATACATTTAGAATAACTGAATGAATTAAATGTATCGTTTCAGGCCAGTCTACTCAAAATCAAATAATAGTTTTCAAGTTGTAATACTGGAGAAATTATGAAGCTATGCAATAGCTAGGTTGAACGTGCATGTTTTTGTAAGCAGATAAGGAATGATATGTTATGATCAAAGTAGTGATAGAACGCACTATCAAAGAAGCTAGAATTTCAACACCATATTAATTTACAGATAAATATATGTGTCATATCAATATATATATTCCTGAGTTTTCAGTTACCATGCAGAATAAAGTGACGAATTTCGTTAGTTTAATAATTAGGCTGTTGTTTTTGGACCCTATCATATGTAGCATTCACTCACTTATTGCCTATATATTCCCACACTGTTATGTTATAAGTAGACTTTCACTAACTGAGGTACCGGCAAAATCCTAGCTCACTCTCATAAGCCGATATTCATTTTTTTAATTAAACCTGGCCTGATCAAGTTTCGGGTAAAGTTCAAAATTTTATGCCGGGTTTGATTTTCACACACATGAAACACTGCAAAATTCAATATCAAAGTAATTATAATGTGTGTCAAATGATTATGTATCCTACAATTGCATGTGTTTAAAATAAATATTAGATGTGATGAATATCTTAATTTAGTGGTTATGATTAATCGGTAACTCTACAAGTTCGAGTCACATAAAATTTTTTTTTTTTTGTAAATTTAAGTGTAATAGCCGTAAATTTTGTAAAAAAAATAAAGAGCACAAAATTTTTTAATGGGTTTTTTCCAGGATATTAACTTCAAGATGGAATTAATAAAAAGAATCAGACAAAGCACATCAACCATTGCACAAGGGTACTACAATATGGGGTTTGATAGTCAAACTATTATATACTATGTGTCTCCATGAATAAAATCAAAAATTCAATGCATTTCCTGTCTTAAAACTTTAAGAATAATTCCATGTTTTATTACTGCAGCTGAACTTACTCATATTTGAGTGTACGTGTTCATATTCTTAATTGTTTTTTTTTTAGCCTTTTTATACTATTAATTATTCCATGTTGAATTTAGCAAGAAAATCCAAGAATTTGTTAGTAATACACATAAGTAAGAGAGTCCACTTTTCGTTACCTTTATTGTGTAATCAACTCATGTAATTGATAATTTGAAATTAAGCAACATGTAAAAAGAACAGGGAGTTTGAATTTAACTGTTATGATATATATTTGATATGAAATAATATTATTCTTGGCCTAGTAACATATAAAATTTTCACTATAGTTTTATTCAATAGAATTAGAATTCTCTGCAAATGGGTGATATTAATGAATCATATTTAATAGAAGATAATACAATTTTCGAGTTTAAGGTAGAACATGAACAAATTCACAAGTTTATATTCAAAACAATCTTCTTGTGTGACAAGCTAAATGAACAAAAACACACTAGAAATAGAAATTATTTGTTTAATCCGAATGTGACATGCTGATCGACTAATGTATGAAGTAAAATATCCTCATTGCAGATTAAAATTAATTCAGTTTTACAAAAAATTAATTTATAATTTTTGGCTTTATCATCCAATAAAATGTGATTTGTGCTTCTTTTTTGAAAGAAAACTAGATATCGATGTATTTAAAAAGCTGTTCCAACCCAAGTGCTTGAGATATTATATAGAATTGATATTCCAAAGTACTTTAATCTTTAATGCACTGTGCTTCTGAATACTATCATGCTTAGTTTATTTATGATATTTTTTTTAAAAAAAATTTAGTATTAACTTGTAATAATTAAGTGTACTTAATTTTGGGCATATGTCACATGTACAGCCTGAGCCAACAAAAAGGGGAAAATAAATCCTTAATTTCCTGAGCCAACTAAAGTCATCCTTTTATCGATTGCACTCCATAAAAGTTTAAAGCATATATGAAGATGCCTGTCACATCCAACTAAGTTGGCATAAATCTGATCGGGTTTGGACAGAAAATATGACACTCGGCTCAGTTTAGTCCCACTGGAATATGCTTATTTCGAAGTCCAACTAAACTTGAAGTTTTTAGAAATAGAGTGGATCCAGATTAATTTGTTGTAGTAGCGTGGATATAGTATAGGAATTTATACTGAAATTCCAGAGTGGGATTCATTGGTAGACAGCTAAAGAAATTGACCAAGTTTACACCCAACAACGAAATTATATAAAACAGGAAACAAAAAAGGTCCCACCGAGATTTGAACTCGGGTTACTGGATTCAGAGTCCAATGTCCTAACCACTAGACCATGGGACCCTATACAACCATTGTAATTTTTAAGTTGTTAATTTTATCTTCACAACCTACTAAAGTTCATAGTTCTATAAAATGCACCTTCGCCACCACGGTAGTAGTTAACTAAAGATGTCAATGGGAGGGCCATCCATGAAAACTATGGGATTCGAACTGATGGGCGTGGTGAAAATAGAATAACAGAAATTTTACACCCTCTAAATATAATTGTAAATGTAGGCTGAACATGAAATTACTTAACGCGGAATGGAGTTTGCATCACCAAACCTAGCTCAAGAGAAATAAAAAATATATGTTTTTCAGGGGTAATTCGACTTAAATTTGTGAAAATATACAAACTTATGTCAACAGCAATTCATACCAGCTTTAAAAAATGAAGAGAACAAGCCGAAACAAATATTGTATATGGCTCTTTTCAGTACACGCACGCTGATCTTGTAAAAATGCGAATGTAAAAACTTTAATCCAAGAGAAGAAAACTCTTATCATTTACAATCGGTAAAATTAAAATTAAAAGAAAATTACATATACCTATCAATTCCCATGCCTATACTTTCTGAAAATTCTATCAATTCCTATGGAGAAGAATAGCTGTTGAACCAACAAAAGAAAAATAGAACTAAAGAATTATAAAGACCCACGAAGATACGAAGGGGGGACATCGTCATCTTCAATGGAACCTAGCTAAATATGCATATTGAAAAACACTATTTAACTGAATAAAAAATCAGAGGCTAATGGCTCAATTCAACTATAAAAGCTGCTGCAGCTATCACAGCTGAAATTGCGTATCTATATTCAAGCTGCTTCAAACCTATCATCCTTTCGTTCTATTCAGTTAGAGCCCGCGAGAAGTCGTGAATTCAAACCATGAAGAGGTAGTTCAAATCTTCAACTGTCAAGCGAGTCTGACGGCCACCCGTTTCATCCTCTCCAAATGCAGATGCAACCATCTCTCTCTTCTTTTGCTGCAATAAACAACTCATTTTATTCTCATCTATGGAGAGAGAATATATACTACCTCCACATACTCAAAGACCATCCCAAATTATTAACATCATTTAATAAATAGCTCAAAAAGTCTAAAATTGGCATGTCATAAAAACAAGAAACATGATTCCTCAAACCTAGATATGCTTACCTGTAGAGCTAAAATCCGATCTTCCACTGTATCTTTTACTGTTAAGCGCAGCACCGTCACAGGACGGGTCTGTCCTATGCGATGTGCCCTATCGATTGCCTGGTCTTCCGTGGTAGGATTCCACCACAGGTCGAGGAGTAGAACACGACAAGCTGCTACCATGTTTAATCCAAGACTAGCAGCTTTCAACGACATTATCATCACTGACACCTGTCAAGGAAACAAACAGGGTTTCAGGAAAAACACAAGAAAACAAGAAAAGATCAATTTTAGTTTCCCACAAACCTCTGGACAAGTATTGAAGTCCTTGACAGCTTTATCCCGGGCAACAACTGACATTGTTCCATCGAGTCGTCTGTATTGAATAGATGAAGTTTTTAGACAAGCTTCGAGTAAATCTAACATCCTTGTCCATTGCGAAAACACTATGGCCTTCTCACCACCAACCTTCACTGAACTATTAACATTGGCATTCACATGTAAATCTCCCTTGTCCCTAGTATTGTAATCAGAATTTCCGGGATTGCACGAGCTTTCTGGACAAACAACATCAGGGGTAGATGTGCAATCTTTTGGTTTGGTCAGTGATTCCAGCACTTCAAGGGCAGCCTTAATTTTAGAAGAATTGGAAAGACTCTCAGAACTAAGGTTAACTGCCCCATTTATTTCAGGGGCAGATACACCTTCGGCAGGCTGAACTAGAAGACAACTCTTTAGGGTAGCTTTTGAGAAGACTGAGGACACATTTAGTCGAACCTTGCATTTTGAGTTGGGGCACTGGTTGTCATCACCAGTAAGGCGTTCGCATATACATTGGTTGCAGAAAACATGACCGCATGTTGAAACTACAGCATCTTCCGGGGGATCCTGTAAAAACAGAGAAACAAAATTAGACAAAATAAAGCACGAAAGGCATGGTTTTCTAGAAGTTGATGAACATTTTTTATCAATAATAGATATTTGGCACAGAAGGGGCTACTGCTGTTGACCATACTTGAGAACCGGAAAGAAAAGATTTTGGTGCGAGTCAAGTTCATATCGAAAAAAATAGGAGATAAACTTTAATTGCTGAGACATTAACAAAGAAAATTAATATGTTGATATGTTAGGTTTTACCAGTTCTACGTGTGGTCAAAGGTAATTTATATGGTTAAAGATCACTTTGAACATTATATTAGTATTTTGAAGTTTATGCACCATTATGTTGATGAAGAGAAAGTTCATGTACCATTGAAGATTTTAAGCCTCCTAGCCCTAATAATTAAGAAATGGAATGAGACATTTTATTGTAACCACGAGAACAGAAGGAGATCCTGACAGTCATTAAGAACATTGGCTTTGCATATCGATCTTTGGTACTAGCATTTCATACTACAGTAAAAGGATAATGACCTCAGAATAATGACTACCCACCTCAATGGATAAGTCTGAGTATATTTACAGTTTAACTTATATGTCTGTTTTGTACTGCACAAATTTTATTGATTCTGAGAAGTTATAGTTCAAAAACTTTGGCAAATTCATAATTCTAGAATGTGGTAATATCCATTGCATCGATCTTATCAGCTTTTTTCAGTAGCATCAAAGATAATATTCTTGCCAAGAATCCAACTCCAAGTGAGCAAAGATCATGCATGCATCAAATGAAAACAGTGTGTGGTGTGACAGGTAGAGGAAGAAACATACATTGCAGATGCCGCAGATAGCCAAAGATGCTTCAAGGCAATTCAAAAGGTCTATCTGTTTCTCCCTAGTAAGTTTCTTCGCAATCTCAATCGAAGATATTCCCAAGGAATTAGAACTTGTGCCCCTAACAAGAAGGGGATGATCGCAAGCCTGGCGAAGTCGCAACAGCATCAACAAGATGTTAACATAATTTTGTTTGACTGTTCCAGCAGCTGCATATTCCTGACAGTAGTAACACCAAGCTCAGTCTCAAAAAGTGTTTAATTGCATATATACGTAAAGGTAAATAACAGAGAGTCGTCATCATTTTTTTATCACTACCAGAACTAAGAGAAAAAAATAATAAGGAAAATAATACGAAAAAACGCAAGTAAATTCAACAGAAATTTGGAAGGGGAAAGGGAAAATAAATGGCACAGCCACGTCACATCTACTCAGTACTTACTCTAAATTGATCACGAGACTCAGCCTCCAGTCTTGTGTAGAAGTCACGCTCTTCGTCAGTAAAATCTACTTTTCTCAGCTCTACCAGTTTAGGAGGTAGATTGATAATTGGTTTCCCATCAATTTGTGTACCTAGATCAGACAACAAAATAACATGAGCACGAAATATTATTATGAGCTGCATAACATCATTTTTGCATCCAATAGTTACATTACACAGTTTGTTACAAAATACCAACACCAAATACGAAAACAAAGCATTATCAGGCTACTGGATACCACTATGAAACAAAATATTTTACTTGAGGCAACATATAGCATAGCATGTAAAACATATAACACAACCCATATCAATCAATCTTATAATTTCATATGTCAACCACAATATGCATATTAATTTTTAGATCGTGTTCAAGACAGAAATCTTCCTCAATCTGACAGCAAAAATTTAGGGGACAAGAGCAACAAGCGAGTGCCAGAGGGCAATTTTCAGTATAACAATACGCCTCAACAACGTCAAGAGACTAAAAACTCAGAAAAGAAAGGTCTGATTGTTTCTCAAGTTACATACAAATCTCGAATAGAACATCAAATGCAGAGCATAGAGCATGAAAAGCTCAAAATAGATATTCTGACCTTTTGTCCGACGAAGCATTATGGTTTTCAGGACTGCTTGCAATTTTTTGTACCCTTTAGTTGGATTCCTTTGAATTGGGACCTTTATTGTAGAGCAGAATGAACTATAGACAGCATAAGGGTCATATCTGAGAAATCTAAAGTAGCTGTAAAGGTCGTCAATTGCATTCTGGATTGGAGTTCCGGACAAGCACCACCTACGTTTGGCACGGAGGCCCCAGCAGGCCCTGGCAACTTGAGTTCGGTGATTCTTGATGCTCTGGGCCTCATCCAGGACAACCCGAAACCAAGCTACCTTCGCAAGAGGACGAGCAGCAGACTCAAGCAATGCAGCATCCATGTTCTTCTTGTTCTTAGCACCTTTTTTGCCATAACTAGGAGGATATTTTCTTTTTTTACCAGATGAAAGTCCCAGTGATGCAACATCATCACCTTCTGCTTTTTCTTTCTCATCATCATCTTCATCAGGCTGCTTGGGAACCTCCATACTGACAATTGCATAAGTTGTTAAAACAACATCATACTTAGCAAGCTCACATGGATCCTTCGTTCGATTGCTTCCATGGTATACAAGAACAGAGAGATTTGCTTTACTTGTTACCTTCTTACGCAACTCATCATCCCATTGCCTTAACACACTAGTTGGACAAACAACAAGAGTTCCTGCTGAGGGCCTTCCCCTAGACTGTCCAGAAGAATTAGTCCTCTCACTTGGGCATTGAAAACGCATCGCATGATAGCTGTCAGTGCCATTTCTCATTCTATCAACCTCAATAACCTCATCATCATCCTCGTCCAAATCCAAAGTTTCACACTCTTCCTTCTTAACAACTGGTAAATCTGTTTTCACAAGTACAGGTCTTTCCTTAAGTAAAAGAGCAATTGTTGATACTGTCTTCCCTAATCCCTGCAACAGTTTACGCAAGTCTAAATTAATTGAAACCATATAGTTCGTTATTTTTTGCAAGGACAGACACTCACCTGATCATCAGCAAGAATCCCTCCAGAACAATATATGCTAGAAGTCTCCTTTTGAATCATCCATGATAATGCAATGCGCTATGCAGGAAAAAACTAAAATTTGTTAGACGAAATCCTATGTTCAACCAACCACTCTACAAGAACAAATATAAGATTCCTATAACAAAGGCTCAAAATATAAACCCTCGCATGGTTTATGGTTTTAAATCAATAGCACCAAAAGAATAGAACTGGAGGATACGAATTAGACAAAAAGGGACTGGAATAGCAATAACCATGCCATTATTGAATTGCAAAGTTCTAAGTTATAAAATTATTAACTTCAATAATTAAATGGGTTTTAGCTGTTTTTTTTAAACGTAAAATATTAATATGTATATAATAATAATTTCTTAATAAATTAATCATCACATAAACTTGGGATAAAAGATATAGTAACTAGTACAGACTATAAAGTTTGTAAACTCACATGATGCAACACAAATGTAGTTGTCTATTATCAACTTACCATATGTCTCGGATAGTCTTATTCCCAACCCAATACAATCTTAAATTTATTTTAGATTACAGATTCATGCAACCTAACCAACTACAATGAGCCAGGTATTTCTAGGCCTGATAAGATTGATGAGACAAATCACCAAAAGCAACCGCAATCAGGTCAAAGGACTCCTAACCTGATGTCTCAGAAGAGGTACAGCCAAAACACCTTCTGGCGGATTAGCTTCAGATTTGGGCTGAGAAAGATCCTGTTACACAGGTTACAGCTTTTAGCAACACCGAATTTGCCAATATAGCTATTTTCAGATCATAAACACCAAAGAGAAGCAGCATAGGGTGAAATACATCACATGAAATCATCAGACATGTAAAAAAAATTCAAAGAATAAAACTTATGATTTCAAAATAAGGAAAAATTAGGGAAGCATGACGAAGCAAATATTGAAAAATCTAGTTTCACAATAACACATGACTAGAGAAAAGGCACCCAGTAAAATTGATTCATCTTGCACAGGACAACATCAGAATCATTACATTAGGAAGCCAAACTCCAAGTTTGGATAATTGCAAGCCTCTGCTTTACAAAAACCCAGCCTAAAAAACAAGTATTTGCCCAATTAATAAGTAGAACCTCGGTAGCACAGAAACAGAAACGCAAACTAGCACCAGGTATTAATTGAATAAAATTTTAAGTTCGTAAGAGTGGTTGAATAAAAATCGAAGGCTTAGGGTTTCCCTAATCACTAGGAAATGGGTTTCAACTTTTGTTGTTAAAAGATATAACCTTGAAATGTTTCTTACCAGTTTCCACAAGTCCATATTTCCAAAATTGAGACGAAACATGGAAAACACTAGGAAATAGGTTTCAAGTTTTGATGTTAAAAGAAATAACCTTGAAATGTTTCTTACCGGTTTCCACAAGTCCATATTTCCAAAATTAAGACGAAACATGGAAACGCTGTGTCTAGGAGCTATCTTGCAAAACTATGACCTCAAGCCTTCATCTTGAATTTTCATTTTAAGACTACAGTTCATTAAATAAGACTACAGTTTCATTAAATAATTGGCCTATATACCCCCTTGCAAAATTTCAGCAAGGATGGCTTCACAGAGAGTTGTAAAATGCGCATTGTTTTTTTCAGTTATAGTGCAACACAATACCTTCTAACCAAGAATATTATTTTTTCATTGTCAAGGCTATATTGGCACAAAAAATATTAACACATTTCAAATGTCCACCATTAGATTTCATTTTTAAAATGTTTTTGTCAGTTCCATTAGTTTAAAAAAATATCTAATGGAGGAAATTTGAATTGTGTTAAGATTGTTTGCGTCAACATAACCATGACCTTATTAACAAGCCAAAAGACTCCAAATTCTACAGATACTCTTAGGTCTCAGAACTAACCTGCAATGCAGCTCGATATATTAAACGCTCATCATTACCCCTATTCCTTGAACTTCCAACTGCATTATGATGAAAAGAATCACCATACGCAGAAGATTGCAGAGGAGCATTAGCTTTTCCAAGTGCAAGAGATGGGTTAAAGCGTGCAGGTTGACTGATGTCTTCAAGAATGCATATGTCGGAGTCATTGTCAAAATGACTACCTGACACATTACTCTGAACTGATTCACGGCTAATGCTTGAGAAATGACCCAAGGATTTAGGAATTATCATATCACTATTTCTCTGGCCCTTGAAACAAATCTTCAGATTCTTGTTTGTACTTGATTCTTCATTAAGTTCAAAACACCGGTCTGAAACATTTGCATTCACATGCACACCATCAAGCGGAATTTGACCTATATTTCTTCGATGTTGAACTATCCTAGATGCACAACTTATATCTCTCTTCTCGTCTTTCATGGGGACAGAATTCTTCAGACTAAGAAAAGATGATGAAAACCCAGAAAATGACTGTCTGGAGTCCTCGTTAAGAAGACTACTTTCACCAGTGCAAGAAGTTATGTGATTGACAGTGTCACGAGTCATTACACCAGGATGGTATATCGTGCTCCTACAGGCAGCGACTTCCCCTATTTTTTCATTCTTCACCAAATCCAGTTGTCGCTGGCTGATGGCTGATTGAACACAACTGATTGGTATTCCTGATGACTTGTCATCCAGAATCCAATCATGTGCAGCAATAGAAAGAATATTTTCTTTGCTAGGAGAAAAACAGTTATTTGCCTCATTTTTATTACTCAACCTATTGGTATCAGAACAGTCAAACATAGATATCTCAGATACAGAGCAAGCGCTCTCACTAGGGAACTCTCCAACCTTATCTTTGTCGTTAGTTGTATTAACTTCATTGCATGGAAAAAAATCAAAATTGAAATCTTCTGCAAAATTCTGTAGAGAATCAAGATATGTATCACCAGAATTACTGTCAACTTGAGTGGCTGAATAGTGACCACAAAAATCAGTAGCATCATCAGAATTAGTATGAAAAGTAGACTGACTAGTAACTATATTATGCGAAGAAACATCAGCATCAATAAACGGCATGTCCATAAAATTATAGACTTCATTTTCCGGCACAGGCATTCTCAAGCAGTTTTCAGTTAAGGAACCCCCATTTCTAGATTTCCCATCTGAACAGCTCTCCACATTATAGTCTTGCAATATATCTACAAATTGCCAGAAAATAATAAATCATCAGACATGTCACCACACCATACCTAACAGCGGCAGCCACAACGGATAACACAAATTCTAAATTATTACTGAAGTGGTGCATAATGAATACACAAAATTTATTGGCAGATCATACCTTCCACATCATTTTTCCCTGCCTCTTCCCTTAACTGAGCTCCACTTTCACCCAATAGCGCATCGAAATCTATGTCACCATTATTATCTGAAATATGAATAGATTCTCCTACAGGAGTAGATACCTCACTGAAACCGGTCATTCCAGATTGTGATGCATCAACCCTCTCTGTTTCATTATCCTTGGAAAATGACGCATGCCACTCTTTGAGACTGCCAGAGCACATCCGCATAGGAGAGCTAAGCTGTGTGGAGGATTCCAGCTTATCATCATCCAAGACCATAACAGAGCTCCCAAGATTTTTTAAGGAATTGACTGAACCGCAAAACCTAGCATCCAAGACAGTGGGATTGTGTGGATAGCATATTGTAGCAGAATTTATTGACTCAGATTCTGATCCATGTACACCATCAATTATCTGAAACCCTAGAGAGTACATCAATGAAGAACAGTTACAATCTATATCGTAACCCATCTCACATTAAACCTAAAGGATACAAAATCTGCCCATCATCGTTCTTAAAACAAACAGAAATTGTAGAGTTTAGTTCAGAAGATTACCAGTCTGAGGCTGACAGTTCTTGAGATTGCTCGAATTGGTAATTGATTCAACTTCCAAATTCTGATATGACGAATTCTGGGAATAACCCTGCAATTTGTACATCCAAAACAACAAGATTTACCAGATGAGTATACAAGCCATAAAACTGGGAAGTTACAGCTACATAATAAAAAAAACTCTACTTCTCAATCTTATATCCATTAATTGCAGAGTGTTGAGGATTATCCAGGGGACATTCTCAATTTCGATGACATCAATACCATAATTGCTTATCCCAATCAAATATGGAGCGAAAAATCAAGAGAAGCTCCTGTTCCTATTGTTGATGATAAACAAGCAAAAGTACTCCAGAACAAAATTTTAAATCAACAAATTTCACCTGGAAACGTACTCCACAGCAATTAAAATAACACAATTAAAATAATTTAGCATGGGGTAACAAAACCCCGTATGCCAAAGGCTCTTTCAATTCTATCCCTACATCCCATAATCGCAAACTTTCTTAAATGCCCGAAACTCATCTACAGGAGTAATGAAATCTACCTGAGAAGGACCATCGGACTCTTCGAGAATGTCGAGAAGCGTATCAAGATCCATCATCAATTCCTCACCACCTTCTTCACCGCCATCAAAGTCGTCAACGCCCAAAATGTCGCCACCGGGCAAAAGCCCCGAACCACTCTCCGATATCATCATCATAGAAAAAGAATGAACCCCAATTTTCAAAACAAATAAAAAATAAAGAATCCTCCCAATCGATTCGATTCCCCACCAAAAGCCCCAAACCCTAATCACACGCTCTACACTACAGGAAAATTGAAACCGAAACTCAACTTCTCGATCTAAGTATCAATAACTCCAAGCCCTAGACCAAAAATCAACTGTAGAAAAAGAATTATTCTAGCGGAGGAAACAACAAAGAAATTTCTTCTAGATTTTAGTGAATTTGCTATCACTTTTCCTTTCTCGATTTCTCTGTGAGAAAGAGGCGACTTTTCCAAATTGAAACGCTAATCGTGAAACATTCGGGTGGCGCAGTTTAAATAAGAATCTGGTGGCGTACGATAAACGACTTCTCTATCCGTCTACTGTGCTGTGCAGATTTATTTTCTTAATCTGAAACTGAGTTCGCGACCGTTGGATATGTTTATGTAGTCCGACTGTAAACATCAAAGGTGAGGATTAGATGATCACGAGAGTAGAGAATAACTACAGCAGCGGGGTAAAATTCTCGTGTGGGTTATTTAAAATAATAACGTTGTTTTTATAGAGAGTGGAATTTGTCCGTTTCATATTCGGTTTCGGATTAGAGTAAGTAATACGCGATATTCACGCGCGTACTGATTACAGATTTGTTAAGCTTTCAAATTTAATTGACGGAAGTTTTGGTGCAAAATTATTTTTGGATCAAAGTGAACTTATAAATTACTATTTCTGAAACTTAATTTGGAATGTTCTACCATTTTTAATACTTTTTGAATTCCAGTAGGCATGTGGAATACGGATTTTTTTTATAATATAATGATAGTTTCAAAAATAAACAATGTCTATTTATAAGATAAGAATATTAGTTTATCTATTCCATTTTAAATTATTTTTATTATAGATAATCAAATAAATATTGTCTACAATTTGAGGTGATACATAATGACACATCATATAGGGAATATAGATTAGACAAGCTAATAAATATACATTTTGATTGTATATTTCTTTTTATATGTAAGACAATGTGTGAAATAGACAAACTACTAAAAATGCTCTAAATTTACTATAAACAATTTTCATTTATAAATAATTATACAAAAATAAGATTAAAAATTATTAAATTTTTAACTAAATATAACTGAAACTAAACTTAATTTAATATAAATTATAATTATCCTAAACTAATTATAATAAATCTTATATTAAGTTAAAAAATTATCCCATACTAAGATTAAAAATTATTGAACTTTTAACTAAATGTAATTGAGACTAAACTAAATTTAATATAAATTTTAATTATCCTAAACTAATTATAATAAATTTTATATTAAGTTGAAAAATTATCACAATACACAAAATTCTGCCGCATGCCTCTTTAATTGTGAAAATAGTGACGTCGCAATCGTGCAAGAGTTCGATAAGCTAAAAGAAATTCACAATAGAAAAATCTTAAAAATTCATAAAAAATATTTATTTTACATTTAGAAAAGTTAGGTCATTTCTTAATACTGTTAACATGAGCATTAAAGTTATTATCATTCTTACTGATATCGTTAATATTAGAAATAGTTTGACCCAACCACCCGTTTTGATCCAATAATCATCACCTTTTAAAGAGGATAATTTTCGATCTTATTTTGATTTACTATTTACAAAAATATATTTTTAAGGATTCATTTTACTTTTATATATTTTTTATGTTTTTATTTTACATTTTTACGATCTTATGTTTTGATTTTACATTTTTATGTCTTGCATGTATATCCAGCATTTTAAAAGGCGCTAGGCATTAGTCGGGTGGTTAAAACCTCCGGGGGGTCTAAGCGTGATTAATAGAGGATTAATCGAAACTCAAGCGGGGATTAAGCGGATTAATTTTTTCAAATATATAATATTTATGAATGAATTAAAATAATAAATGTAACTAACAAATAACTAACAAATAAATTTTTATATAATAATATTAAAAATTCATATAGCAATATTTTTCTATGTTTGACCGACAATTATGAATTCAATACTTACTATTAAAAAATTGATAAAAATATTTCTTAATTTAACCCAGTGTATATCACCCTGGCCAGTAGGGAAGAGCATTGATCGATTCGATCCAATAACCGAACCGAACCAAATAAACCAAAAACCAAATAACAGAAAAATTAGGAACCTAATACCGAACTTAATAGATTTTGGTTCGGTCCGAACCGAATCTAAACATTTAGGTTCGGTTCGGTTTGATTCCATATAAAACCAAATTGCATTTCCATAAAAAAAATTAACTATTTTTTGGGATAGCAAAGTTAAAATGTAATAATTATTTTCATCTTAAAGAATTAACTATTATTTGAGAAGAAAAAATTAAATTTAACGATCATTATAATAAGAAATTAAACAAATATATAAGAAAGAAACACAATCATTAACATGGAAAACATTTTTTCCATCTCAATAACCAAACATATAAGATATAAAAAATTATATTATGAAATCTTGAAAAGAATAAAACTTAAATGAATTGTAAAGGTAGAAAAAAATTTTAATATTTTTTAATTAAATTCGATACTCAATTTATTTAATTTTTTTCTCAAAACCAAGAATCTTCGAATTATCAAAATATTAAAACCAACGACCAAATCTAATTAATTTGGTTTCTTGATCTCCCTGCAGGCGAGGCCCATTAACAAGGTCGAGAGGAAGATACCAGAGAACGGAGTTGGCAATTATAACTTTATATCAGAAAAAAGCAAATCAAGCAAAGCATTAAAACGGGTATTCCAACACTCGACGGAGACGTAATCCTACTTTATCGTTATTCTCCCGGGAATTACTCCACTCTTGAATTTTCTTACTTTATTCTCATTGAACTAGGGTTTCTTAACAATCTTACTTCCTTCTGCTAAGAATAATTGTATTTAGATCTTGTTGACATTCGATACCGGGTAGTTTATTTATTGCTGTGCTTTTTATTGGGGTTCGCTTTTCTAGTTTCAGGGATTATCGATAACCAAATTTTGGGGAACTCGATGGTGCTTGCACATTGATGTCACCGTTCTGGATTGTAATTCGTGAGCTTGCAGAGATCGAAGCTATGGTAAGTATGTTAAATTTTTAATTGCATTATTAGTATTTGCTTTTGCTTGATTGAATATGAAACGATAATTTTCTGTCAATTTTAGTGCTTGTTTTTTGTTTTAATTGCTTAATTTAATGTGCAAGTCAACGGTATGCAGCTGTATTTCTAGATTTTGTTTCCGTTCTTTAACTTGTATTTTGATGCTAGACATGAACTCCACAAAATTTCGAACCGTTGCATTTGTGCAGTGAATTCTATGTTTTCCCATGCTATTCTTATCCTGAAAATTGGAGATGAAAAGTAGAAAGCTTGTCTCTACTCTACTGCGATTCCCATGTAAATTTAATGTGGTGTATGCTATAGGGAATATCTAGAGAGACTCTTGTTTCCTATATTCACATCTCTATTGTGTACCAGGGTTCAAAAAAATTGATCACAAGGGAAGAGTGGGAAAAGAAGCTCAGTGATGTAAAGATTAGAAAAGAAGACATGAATAAATTAGTGATGAACTTTCTTGTTACTGAGGGTTATGTTGACGCAGCTGAAAAGTTTCGGAAGGAATCTGGAACTGAACGTATCCTTACTCGTTTGTTTTAATAGAAGATTATTCTTAATCTTGGTGTGAATATTGAGATTTTCTTATTTGAGAAATAAGCAGATATTGATCTCGCAACAATAACTGATCGGATGGCTGTTAAGAAGGCAGTACAATGCGGTAATGTTGAGGATGCGATAGAGAAAGTTAATGACTTAAATCCGGAGGTATGATGCTTTATCATGTAGCAACTAACTTATTGTGTCTTATAATCAAAATTTTTGTTTGCGAAAACTGTGGCATACTGCAGTTTGGCATAGATTTGCACTTTATCAGTTTTTCTTCTTTGAAGACTATAGCTTGGGAGAATCATGCATATCAGTTTGCTATACGATTTAGTGATTTTTTTTTGCTACTTAATGAACAATATTACCGTATTTGAATTTTCTGGATGCAGATATTAGACACAAATCCCCAACTGTTTTTCCATCTCCAACAACAGCGGTTGATAGAATTGATTCGAAATGGAAAAGTAGAGGAGGCTTTGGAGTTTGCTCAAGAGGAGCTTGCACCCAGGGGAGAAGAAAATGTAAACCCATATCTATCTTTATACGTTAAAGAATCTTTATCTATTTGTCTCTGTGCTGACATATTTCAATCATATACCGGTCTTATTGCCGTTAAAACTTCATATGAAGAAATTTAGAAAAATATTGCTATAGTTGATCGGTTTATCTGACCAGACCTCATTACTAAGTTCTATACTGTCAATGCTTTTACATAACTCCGAAGTAGTTGATAATATTCTCTGCAGCAAATCTTTTTGGAAGAGTTGGAGAGGACTGTTGCGCTACTGGCATTTGAAGATGTCAGCAACTGCCCTGTTGGAGAACTTCTGGATATTTCGCAGCGCCTAAAGACAGCTAGTGAAGTAAATGCAGCCATTCTAACTAGCCAGAGCCATGAAAAAGGTTAGTTGCTTTCTTGTTTATCACAGTTTAACATCTCTCATGGTCTCTTCTTTTTGCAATTACTCATGGTCTTTAAAATTAAAGATGACAGAGTACCCCCATTTTAAGACTTGATAATTTGGTATTATACTGCTCAATCAAGTTATACTTGCTGATCTGTAATTGAGTAACACGACGAAAGGAGGCAACTCTTGGCTGTCTTTTTATTGGTCCGAGTCTCAATTAAAGAAGTTATTTCTCTATGTGATTGTTAATATTTCCTAGATGTTATAATTCATCACTGTAGACATACTACTGAAGTGATGATGTGTATGAGTTTTTCTTTGTTAGTTCAGCTATACGCTGTTCTCAGATAGCCTTCTTGTAGTTACCCCTTTGTTTGGAATTACCAATTTTGAAAGAATTTATTTCATTTCATTTTACTTAGAAAATTTGTAACCCAAAATGAGTTTAAATGAATTGAATTCCTTCAAGAATTAGGGTTCCAAACAGGCAAACACACCCTTAAAGTTTTCTTTTAGCGTAACAGGAATGCTAGGAATTCATATGGAATTAGTTTAACCAATTGGTTTATCATTCAAACTTGGAAAATAATTGTGTTTGGCTCCTCCTTATTGCATGAGGCGTTATTGACTCTAAGCACTGAAAATATCAATAAATTTTAACATTGTACCCCTGTCATTCTTTTTTGTATAGTGCATGTCATCTATGGACCTTTATTATGAAAGGTCAGAATGAATAGAACTACAATCCTGCAAAGGAAACCGCTCATCAGGGGCTCAATATAAATTTATAGCACGAGGGCTTATTGCAAAATAGAGGTAGAATAGTGAAAATGTATAAAGTTTAAGGGCAAGTAGTGTTTTTTTCCTTGTCAACTTTACAGTGGGTCATCAATGACCACCAGTTGCGGAGGTGAAATGGGATATTTAACTTCGCCTTCTAATACTCCCATCTAAAATATGTAGCAAATTCTGAAAAGAGTGATGATAAGAGTAAAGCAAGACAAGTCCTTTTATTTTGTTGTCTGAGCTATATTTACTACTTATTAATTGTTGATGTGCTTGTACTATGTTATCATGATTTGATTATATATTCAAAGAGAAGTTTTGCAATTTGGCATTGCAGACCCAAAGCTTCCAAGTCTGTTGAAAATGCTGAAGTGGGCTCAGGACCAACTTGATGAGAAAGCTTCATATCCTCGCATAAATGATCTATCTACTGCCATGCTTGAAGATCCTGCTGTCTGAAAGCTTGAGCTACTGTGCATTATCATTGAATTGAACACACCTACGGTTGGATAAGGTTACTAAAAAAAGACTGCTAGGCAGTTGTTTGTTAATTTTTGGCACAACTCTGTCCATTTTTTTTATGCTGCTCCTCTGAAATGTTCGAGGGCTTTCACCTTTGCTAAAATTGATTTGTTTGTGCAATTTGCTTCTCTGTTTACATTCTTGCATATTTAGTTGCATCTACCAAATTATTTCTTCCTTTGATGGAACTGGAAGTTATACAAATTGAGATGTGTATAAACTTTAATGCATTAAGCTCTTAAGAAAGTTAGTTGTATTCTTCAAAAAAAAAAAGAAAAAGAAAAGTTGGTTGTACAAAATAATTGTCAAAAGCTCAAGTTGAACCAACGGTTGGACACACTGCATTAGTCAATTATTTAATGTGTGGCTATAAACAATCGATCTAGGCTAGCTAGCAGCCATGAAAATTTATCATAAATGCAGAATGGAAGAAAATGGAGTTCTACTGAAATTTCGTTACCATCTTGCCTCTTTTAGTTGCTATCCACGGTAAATTGTACAAAAATATCAAGAAAGAACAAGTCTAAAGAAAAAGCAGGAGACAATTCATGGCCATGGCAAAATCATACATTTCCTTTGTTTTACCAAGTCATCAAAGCAAAAACCTACATTACACCAAATCTAATCTAACAATGAACAGAACATTACACCAAATCAAGATTGCAGTTCCACCCAAACAACATAAACCCAAATGGCTTCTCTTTTGACATCCAAGTTCTTGTCTTTCTTAACTTCATCTCCCAAGTGACAGCAGCCATCATCAAAATTTAAAGCATAGCTTGAAGGATCATACTGAAACTTCACATTTTGTTTCCTTGCTCCATTATTCTTCACTGCTTTCTTTACTGCTGCTCTTGCTCTCCAAAACATACTTCTGCATTGCTTCTTGCTACCAACTACCCATTTCAACCTCCCAATCAAACCCATATCCAAAATCATCAAAGTTCGAAACTTTGGCATCAAACACAATTACCCAGAACAGATTTTCTCAAAAATAAAAACGGTAGATGATGAGGGAGTTGGGAGAATCCAACAAATTTTATGTAAAAACAGAATAAGGGAAGAAGGAATTGGGTGATTTTATATAGAGAATAGCAGACCCGTGTCCAGAACCATTTAAAGCTTGGAAATTTATCATCAAAGGAACACCGAACAGAATTTATGAAAACACAGCTGACAAAATGAGAGAATTGGTTGGTTTATAGAGAGTGAAGCAGAGACATGTCCACAACCATTAAAAGCTTTGAAATTTATTATCAAGCACAAGAACCCACAACAGAATTTATGTAATAACAGCGGACAGAATGAGGGAATTGGTTGGTTTTATAGAAGGGCGCGTGGAGCAGAAGTTGAAACTGAAAACGCAAAAACCCAAAATGAAAAAGGAAGAAAAATTGGGACTTTTGAAGCAAGAGAAACAACAATGGATTGAAAAAAGAAAATCTTTTGGGCGTTTCAAAGAAGGTGCCACAGATTCAGCTGCCGGTGTCCAAAGACATGTGCTTTTTTCTTGATATCACGTTGGGATGCTCAAATTCCCTCATAAAATACAAGAAACAAAAAGAAATGTGAGATATAAAGTAAGAACAAAAACAGCAATATGAAAAAGAAACCTTGTTCAATCACTATCACTTGATTGTAATCTTTTATTTGCATTCCTCAACCCTTCAATTCTGAAATGATTTCCTCATTCTGGTTAGGTTTAATTAGATTTGTTAGAGCAGAGAAATTAAGCACATTAAACAAAATCCATTGATTTAGCGATTTATCGTTAGCATCTAAATGACTTCAAGTTTGAACAGTACGGAGTATTACTTTGCAATTGCTATTCCATTTTAAGATAATTTTGAGCTCAACCCGTTAATGATAAGTTAATTCTAACTCTAATATTGTAATTTGAATTAATAAGTTTTATATTTTCATTTAAAACTATCTGTAATTTATGATGGCATTTTTTGAGATTGCATCACTCTCAAATTTCGGAGGAAATAACATATTTAGTCTTGGACAAAAGATTATAACTCTAAAATACTATTTAATTAAGGCATGTTTAAACTCTCAAAATCAAGATCTGTTTTTATAAAAAAATGCTTGCAAACAGAGCTTTTATAGACGGTACCTTGGAAAGCAAACGAGCCTAGTGCATGGATATTGACTACTTTTGCTTGGATAGTTGGATGCAATATTGGGATTTGTTATTAAGGTAAGAGTTTCACTGCAAATAAACAATACAAGTTTGCTATAAATAGTTAATGGGTTTTTTTTAGTATCTTTTCATCATTTGTATTTTTAACTTATAAGCAAATCAAAGTTTAAAGTTATTTTTCATATTTAAATTTTGAAGTATTATAAACACCTAAATTTTGGCCAAATAAAACTTATATACTTTTATCTATTTATATACATAAAAAATATTTTTTTATAGCTATCTTTTTTCAATATAACATGCAACTTATAAGTTTTTTTATAAATTATTTTCCCGGACATTTAGTTGTAATAAATAATTTTAAAAAACAAATAATCTCCTTATTTTAAATTTTTTATAAGTAATTAAACATGAAATAAGTAAAAGAATCACTTACAAATATAAATACTCCTTGTAGTAGTTAAAATTTGATCAATCAAGAATCTGAATATGCATTTTTAAAACAATACTTGGAGATGAATATAGTGTGCGACAAGTCAAATGAAATAATGAGAAATATTAGTAAAAATGGAGTTGAATGGTAGAGTATATTGTTTATTGGAAATAACAGAGAATGGAAAAGGACGTAGAGTCTGAAAAGATAAGATACACAGTGATATATCAATATCATGCTCTACTTTATTCATAAATCTCATTTGCTCTGAGGAAAGAATATATTATTAGCTTTGGGTTTTTTTGTAAGTTTTTTATTTTTGTTTTCTTGCTTTACATCAAAAGTAGACCTGTTCGTCGGGTGGGCCGGGCCGGGTTCGGGTCAGGCTTGGCGGGGTTTTTACAAAAAACGTTAACCCAAGCCCGGCCCAAGCCCGTACTTTAAAACTTCGGGCTCCGGCCGAGCTAACAAGGTCATTCCCAAGCCCGGTCCAAGCCCATGAATATTTTATTTGTTATTAATTTTTTTATTAAATTAATAGAAAAAATATAAAAAAAGTTAAAATATGTTTAAATTTTAAATATAATTGCATTGTTTACTTAAAATTTTTAATATTTAATAACATTTATTGTAAC
>CATIWQ010008878.1:0-33859 GCA_949673415.1 Euphorbia schlechtendalii
TTACACAGAAAAACGATTTAACGAGCATGGGAATGAAGTGGATGAACCAAATATGCAAATGACGATGGAGGCCTCAATTTGACATGATTTTGTAACTATGTAAGAAAACAATTAAATGAGCACTTTTTGGTGGAATGTTCCTCCTCCACCTTCACATTCAATTTTCCGTTCGTAATATCAATTTATTATTGATATTATAGATTAAACAATACGACGACTTAGATCAATTATGGATGCGTTAATGCAAAAATTATATTGAGAACCAGATGTTATGAAACTTTCCCTTCTAAGAGTGACAAGTCTCTCATGAAATTAAATTTTATGATTATTTTATTGTAATAATTCATGAAATTACTTTTTGTCCAACATTTGTTACGATTGTGCACCGATCAACTGGTTCTACCATTTTTCACACTGAAAATTGAGCTGCTATTGGTACACCGTTGGTCTCAATGACCTTTGATTTGCAATTTTATCAATAAATATTAACCTATATACACTGATACACATAACGAATTAAGCATAACAATCAAACATATGCTAAACTGAAGAAGAAAACCAGAGAAAGCAAACCAATCAAAATGTCATTATGAACAGAAAAATCAAGGGGATCAACAAATTCTCCTGTTGAAGAGTCAATTTTTTATCAAGTAATCTAAATTACGATCGATCAAATTAAGAAGCTAAGCATGTACGAGTATATAAACCCTAAATCGGAGAAAAGAAAATCGACGGAGAGGAAGAGATTGAATCAGAGAGTACAACCACAGAACACAAAGAAACAGCAGAGCATAGCAACTAAGGCTACAGATTCTAATACCATAACAACACTCCATACCGCATCATCGATTGAGAAATCGAGCAGTCTCCTGAAACTCTGCGGACTCCACGCCGCCGTGATGGGAGAAAAATCGATTTCCGGCCACCGCAGGATTGTCGACGGTAATGAAAATCCAAACTCCGGCCACCACCGTAGAGCAGACGCGTACCAGCTCAGACTCATATCTCCGATGAAGGAAGCGGAAGTTGAGCGAAAGTCATCAATCAAATCAAAAGGATTGAGATGTTTGATTATTGTCAATTAGAGAGCGGGATACGTTTTCGTTATCTGGACTGATCTAATTGTGCTAATTTGAATATTCGATAACTAGCCATCAAGACGGGCAAACTTCAGCCAATGACTCTTCAACACGTCACTCATTTTGATTAACTTGGGCATTTTCATACGAATAAGCTTATTGGTTTTTTCTTATATATTTTGTTGCAAAAATAGATATATCCTCTAATATTGAGAGGTGGTACAAATATCTCACCCTCAAGTTTTGATCTGAACACTTTTTTTTAAACAATAACATACATAACATAAGCATAATTAAGAAAAATACTTAAAAAATAGTCTTACTATAATAATTTGAAATAAAGCTGAATTTATATCATGGGTAAATTATCTTTGAATTTTACAGTTGGTCAATATGGATAGTTTGAAATGGAAACATAATGTTCCCACAAAAATGTGTTTTCGTCGTCACTAGATGCCGGTCCTGTGGAGCGTGAGAGTTTCATGAGAGAGGGAGAAGAGATGGATAAAATAAAGAGTTTTAAAGACAAGACGCTTAAACCTCTCTAGCCCTTACAGAGTCGTCACTCGAGATCAGCTGGAAAATTATGTACAGTCTAGATCCGTTAAGCATAAATCACACTATAGTACAAAGATTTGCGTACAGATGAGTAACATATTTCGTCGTTATTTGAGTTAAGATTATATGCACGTCACACCGCCTTTAAGATATTTCGATGATTATTTTAGTTATTCTCGGTTTATAATTAGCAGTTAAAACATTCACACGTGAAAAGTAATAAATAAATAAACAAGTAAAGAACGTAAAAGAAAGATAAAATCCTTCCAACTTAAAGGGGAAGAGATATATAATATATAATCGAGGATACAAATGGTCCTATATACATTTGATCTACAAATACATTTGATTTACAATTACGATACCCAAAAGAAAATAAATTCCTAATATACATCTAAACCTAAAACTACCTGCATCCACATAGGGTTAGCACGAATATATCACGACATCATGGCAAAATTGGTTTAAAAACAAGACTTGGTTAGTATACATAAGTTAGATTAGGAAGATTTTGCAATTAATGGTTTGGAAAATTTAAAAAAGGAAATTCGAGTTTTCAACGTGCTTTTCTTAAGAGAACACCGATTTTAGACTCAATCGTTTAGCAAATTTTATCATTATTAATGACACATGACATAAATTGGGTCGGTTATCAGGAAAATGAGTTTCCCATCGTGAGGTAACCTAAAACGATGCGAAAAATCGAAATCCAGGCAAAAAAAGACAATAACGCGCTATGTCCGGAAGTTGGATCGGTACTCACCAAAAGTCCGGGATCGACGGTTAAGGCGTTACCAAACTGACCACCCGAGAGCAGCCCCTTAACCCCGAAAGGGGTCTGATCACGGACGCTGGACATACTGGTTAGGAGTTAGCATTATTATAGGTTGATGGTATTGGGTCGTGACACATAACACGGTGTTGGTATGAAAGATTTTGCTTATTTTATCAGTCATTTGGCATTTGGGTTATATATAACTATTGGGTGTAGAATGTAAAACTGCAAACTGTCTAACAAGTAGTTCATCATGGTGTGAGATTTCTATGTAAGTGGAAGATTTTAAATCATGTTGCTATAATGTTAATCATGTCAACTCAAATTATTCATCAACATTCTATGATATTTAAATTATAACACTAATCAACTGTGGAATAATGCTAATGATGCATTGGAAAGGAGATATTGATTCATGGTATGCGTCGTTGCTAAGAGAAGCATTTGTCTTCAAGGCTAAAGTCTTGGGTAATGTGTAATTTTGTTAAAGTCGTGCTTCATTGATCAGATTCTATTTCGAATGAATGCTCAGAATTGTTGTAACATGTACTATTAACACAAATTCCAACATGCGCCTTGTTTTTTCTTAAAAGTCTGGGATTTAGGGTGTTCGGTTCATCAATTAGGGAATTTGACATGTTGTATACATCTTTAATTAAATACTTCAAATTGAAAAAATTAGTTATTTCTCATCAAATATTTTTTTATCGAAATTGAATTTAAAGGAATCAACGTTTGATCCTTCATCATTCCCTCTTATTCTTGTGGATGTACCAATTAAAATAAGTCCAATTGGATAAAATGTAACTATTTAGAATCAACTAATATTAATTAAAACTGAACAATTATCACATCATTAATTTAATGCTTAATAAGTGACAAAATAATGAAGACTTTTTTCACACAAAACCACCATAAAATTTACCTGTTAATATGATGATGCATTTAATATTTATAAAAATTCATTTTTCATTTTAAAGATCTTATATTTGGATAAGTTGTATTACGCGTTAAATACTTCGGTATTTATGGTTTTTTGTCCCCGATCAGGTTTCAGTTCAACAAAATACCATTTTTTGAAACCTGTTGTTTTTTTATCATTTTAAAGTTTTACTTAATAATATAACCCTTTTAATAGACACTACACTTTGAAAAAAACTATACACTTTGATTAGTTAATAATATATTTTGAAATTTTAAAACTTACATAGTTGATTCATAATATATAATTATATATTATAAACTATACATTATTTTCAAACGAATTATACATTTCTTTAGTATAAATTACATAATCTTAAACAAATACACATTTAGTTAGTATAAACAATTATGGAACTTTAAACCATATATAATTATATTTTACATTATACATTTTATTAAAGTAAACAATACATTCTAAAATTTTAAACCATGCATAGTTGATTCATATCAGCTATAAATTAAAGTGATATCAATTTTTTACATTATATACTGCACATTATTTTCAAACGAACTTTACATTTCTTTAGTATAAACTATACATTTTGTTTGTATAAACAATACATTCTAGAATTTTAAACCATACATATGTACACTACAAATTTTTTTAAAGTAAACTATACATTTTTTAATGAACTGTACATTTTGCATTCTAATTATTGTTTTGCACCAAAAATAAAACTATGCATTTTATATCAAACTATAAATGTGTGTAGAAAATGTAAATAACAATCTTAAAAAATACTAACAAATAATGTAGGATCAATAATCATCTTCGAAAAATATTAAAAGCCAATGTATGATAAATCACCATCTTCGATAATACTAACAAATAATGTAAGATCATTATGCATTATTTACAAAAATATCTATTTCTTCCACTTTGTTTGAATAGCCTTCGTTGTTTTTAGTGTTTTTTTTCTCATGTCAATAAAGCCTTGATGCGAGTCTTGTCTTGTGAAGTTGAACATCGAGCTTCCTTGAAATCGGTCGTTGCTCTATTAGATAGAGCACATAGCTCAAAATAAATATGCCACCATCATTGTAAAAAGAGTTATTTTCATTAATGCATAACGATATACACCTACCTATATCAACCCTCCCTAGTTCAGTGGTAAGAAATGCTTTTGACTATGTATATGTAATTATACTGATGTATATGTGTGTGGACATGTATAATTATATGGATGTATTTGTCTAGTTTTAAAGTAAATTGAAAACAAAACCAAACACAAGAGTATAAAATACAAATTGAAACTTGTTAGATGAACTCTACCTATACAATGTAACTTCAAATTAATTCATATCTTCACTCAAAATACAATTATAAATGTTTTAGCCCTAACCCAAAACATATGAACGCTACTTATACAACCATACAATACAATATACGTATACTAACTATACAACCATACAAAACATCTACAATATGCATATTCTAACTATATAACCATAAAAATTAGTAAATTGCGTTAAAACCATACAAATAAGTAACATAATATCGATACACATGCAACTATACAACCATAAAAATCAGTGATCTTGTTTTGATTTTATAAAAAATCACTATTCAAATAAAAAAGAAACCATTTATTAGTTCGATTTTACCTTATGGAATTATGAATCTAACCTTGAAGTTCTTTATACACTATTTTGGAAATCTCAAAGATGGTTTTAGAAGTCTCAAACGATCATATCAACAATTGAAAGTCTCATAGGCGGTTTCGATAGAGGAGTTTTACGGTAATGATGTTTTCGAAACTCTAATGAGGGGATGATGTTGCTGAATTTTTTTTGAAAAGGTGGAGCGTTTACTGTCATTCTGTAAAGGTAGTCAAGGTAAGAAGGGGCAGAGGCCGATCGAAATTTCAACGGAGAGCGATTTCAGAGAGTGATTTCAACATACAATTTCGGAGAGCGGGATTGCAATGGAGATCGATCTCAAATTGTCTGTCATGGCGTTAATGATGATGTATGTTTGAATTGTGTTTAATTGATGAGTTACAAAAATTAAAAGGGATGTTAGATTAAAAAATGGATATTTTGTCAAATAAATTTCTCAATTGGGTTATTAAATTAAGGGAAATTGTCTATTTGGTTCTAGTTTTGGTTTATTATTTACAAAATTATATTTTTAAGAATTCATTTTACTTTTTTATATTTTTCTTACATTTTTACGCTCTTATATTTTGATTTTACATTTTTACGCTTTGAATATATACTTATTATATATCTATTATATATACATTTGTTATATATTTGTTATACGTCTACTATATATCTATTATATACATATTATATATCTAATGTATATTCTTGTTTGTGTCTCTTTCATCTAAACTGTTTTAACACGTCTGTTATATACCGATATATACCAGTTATGTATCCAGAACGTAAAAAAGAAAATTTAAAGTAGTTTTTTCATAATAAAATAAAATTGAAACTTGAGAATTTTTTTTTTTGTAATTTGATAAAAGTTTTGGTGAAATTTATATATTGTACCATAGACATTTAAAAGCACGAGTGCAAACTGGTATATCAATATCTCATGGAGGGCAGTTATTTAAAAAGCCCTAAATAAGCCCAATAAAGATTGAAAACAAGGCCCAATTGGCCGAAACCCTAACCCTAGATAACCTCTAGTCAGTTTCTTGCACGTGATAATCAGCTGAGGCGCCGCGAATGGCTATTTCTTGCCAATAACGCATTTTCTCTCATATCTGCCGTTCATTTCTGTCCACGTCACCTATCCGCGTAATTTTCCGTTTCAACGGCTGAGATCAAGTTGCAGAGCTACTGGTACTACGAACGAAGAAGCTCCTCCTCCCTGTCTCTCCTCTCCAATTTCTCTTTGCGAATTTTTCCCAGGAAAAAAATCCGTGAAATTTTTCGCATCTTTCCCTCTTGAATTTTACTTTCTGATGGTGAATATCATGGAGTCTGAAGACGAAATTTTCGACGAGGATAAGGAAAATAGAGCTATTGACAAAGAAGAAGAAGAGGAAGAGAGTTCAGATGACGACAGTGATGTAAAAGAAGTTATAGATGTTGATGAAGAGGAAGAGGAAGAAGATGACGATGATGACGAAGACGGTGAGGATGACAACGACGACGAAGATGAAGATGACGACGGAGCCGAAGACGACGGCGACGACGAGGACGATGAGCCACTCGTACACTCATCCGGTGAGCCCCAGGTGTATTCAGTGGATGATGATGATGAGGACGGAGGCGACGATGATGAGGCAGTTGAAGACGGCGAGGGAGGTGGAGGTGGCGGTGATGACGACGACGATGATGAAGACGACGAAGATGAAGATGACGACGAAGTTGACGTCGACGACGATGATGATAGCGATGTAGAGGTAAAACAGCCAAACGCATCTGTTGATTTCATAACTGGTTCATAAAATTCATACCTAATCTGTCCGATTCGTTGAATCAATCGTGAAATTGTGCGCTTTGATGTTCAGATCTGGTATGAGCATGCGGATTTTGTGTTCTTTTTTCAGTCAAAACTGTTTAGTAGTACAAACCTGTTCGTTTTCTTCTGGTTTTCGCCGATCTGTTTGTTTTGGCGGTTATCATATGATAACATGGCTTATTACTTGGATGAAGTGTAGGAAAGGAAGGGTTTAAGTTCTTATTTCATTGGGGTTGAAGAGTTTTAGTACATGAAAGGTTTAATTATTCTGTGGCCTCTTGCAGGTTAATTTTTCTACTCTTTGGGATGAGGGTATTTTTCATATGTTAAAATTGTGTCTATGATAAACTTTTAATTTCATTTAGGTGTCCCAAATTCTTGGTCATATTAATACATTTTAAGCTGTAAGGTGTGATTATTTTCAGTATTGGACTAACCGTTTTGCCATTTAAATTTCTTACAAGTTTTCAGGTATTGAATTTTTTTTTATCCGGGGATTGGTTTTGGCGTCATGTTGGCTGATAATTTGCTAAAATATTTATTGTGGCCTGGCAGTAGGCTTTTTTGTTGGACCTGTAAAAGTTGCCCAATTACATGTAATGCTTATATTGGGTCCGTAACTAGAGCTTAGTTTGCATACAGTCATTTCTTTTCTGAACTAAATGATTCAACAAGCTTCCCGTTTTGTTTTTTTGTCACTTTTGTATAGGATGATGGATTAGGAATTCATAAACTATTTCACTTTGTTTGTTCTTGATTCCCTTTTGTTGAATTATTTTATTGTATATTGCAGTCTTCTTATATGCTCTTTTCTTGATGATATTTATGGGAGTCTTTTTAGTTTTTCGTTATTAAAGTATCATTATTAGATATTATCTTGTTCTGCTGTTCAATTTTGACCTGCATGCTTTACATTAGGATATGGGGACAGAGTACCTAGTCCGACCAGTCGCTCGAGCTGAGGACGAAGAAGAAGGCAGTGATTTCGAGCCGGAAGAGAACGGGGAGGATGAAGAGCTTAACGAGGAAGATGAAGAAGATGATGATGGTGAAGTTGAGGGTAGCAAGAAGGTGGAAGCTCCACCTAAGAGAAAGAGGTCAAGTAAAGATGATGACTCAGACGAGGATGATGATGGTGATGATGATAGTGGGGATGATGATGATGATGAGAGACCATCCAAGAGATAGAAAAAGAAACCCTTGCGGTGTGGTTTTGAGGAATGAAAGACCATTAACATATAGTAGGTCAATCTCTCCATCTTTGTAGATTAAGGATAGGATGCATTTGGATTATGTTTTCCTTTTCACTCATCATGTCTCTCTCACTAGTTGTAGGATTACATCATGTTTAATTAATCTGGTAATGCATAGTTTATGTTTGGAATATGGAATAACTGGTTCAAAGAATACATTTTGTTAGATTTATCCTTTCTTAAATTAATATGAAGATTTGTTGATGTAATTGTCTTTGAATGCTCATGGTGTGGATGACTGGTAAATTTTTTATCAAAAAAATATAAACCAAAATCTTGCGATTACTTCGCCATGCCAGAAAGGAGCAATTGTATTCAGATGGTAGAAATGAATATTTTGGTTTTAATGGAAAGTATAAGAAATTGGTCAACACGCAATTGTTTGTTGTGGTTGGACGAAGCAGTTCACTTAACATGCTAGGAAAAGATGTAATCTTTGTTTCAATGAGATTCTTCCTTCTTAATTTTAGAAAATTGTATATGATATATGGGCCACTGACTTTCCTTGTTTGGTGATTGTCTGTTCAGTAACAGATACGGAGGACTACAATTGGGCGAGAGAATGAGATTAAAAGATGGGGTAAAGGGTCAAATGAGTCTTTCGTTATATATGCATATAATCTTTTAAATAAAAAGACCGAAAGTTCCAGTAGGTTATGGTATAGTTGAGGACAGACTACACTACGGAGAGTTGTTTCGCGTGAACTGTGAAGTGAAAATGTCCGCACTGGACCCCACCCATGCGTTGGAATCACGATCTCGTTACCCCCTTTCCATTTCAAAATCATACCCCGCAATTACGTTTTTGAATATATTAGTTTGTTTTCGTATTCAAAAATTTCAAAAAAGGGTTAAATTAGATCATTGTAATTAAAAAACTTATTTAAAATTTTTATATATTGTAATATTAAAATTTTATATTTAATTATCATAAATCAAATTAAATATTATTAAAGATTTTAAATAAATAACCCAATTTGATTAAAAAAATGACACATTTTTTTTAGTAAGATCGATCGGAGCTTTCAAAGGCATAGACGGGGATAAATTGAGACCCATGTGAAACTTAGATGTTAGTTGACGAGGTTTAAGCGTTATAAGCATCAGGCGGCAATCCTCAAAACAACATCTAGGTGGGACCTAAGCGAAACATTGATTAAGACATGTATATTTTGTTATTTTCTCATTTAGTATGATAAAAGTTAAAAATTAAAAATCATGGACTAGGGGGTGTTTTGGAATGATCTCGTAATGTTTTGGAATGATCTCGTAAGTACAATCTAAATTCAACCCGAATCTGAAGTTCTTAAGTATGAGCTTTAACTTGGTTTTGATTGATGTTTTTAATCAAAAACCTAACTAAACCTGACCGACGAACAATTTGAAAATCTTAAATAGAATAGGTGTAATATTTGCAGTAAATAACTATTTGCAAGAACTTAAGATGATCGCAAACACGATTACGAACAACCAATATCTCCCCAAAACGAAAAACAGTCTTTCAATGTGTTTAAAAAAAATAAAAAGTAACCGTTTAGCTGATGGGTATGTTTTCTTACGAGCAAGTATTGTAATATCAGCAATGGAACTTCAGCTTCTGCTCAATTAACTCTATGGTATGCTATGGACATGGAAAAGAAGTAAAATTACAAAAGACAATATTAAATATAGTTAAGCCACTGTTTTCAACAGATAAAATATCATCTTAAAAAGAAAGTTACAAATTTAAGTAGCACAAAATGGCTACATAGGGGGGCTCTCCCTCAGTAAACATAAAAATCAAACTCCATAGCTAAAAATAAAAAAACTCTAGCCAAATTTGAACCCACCAGCCGGAACATTAGGTTGGTTCGTACCAAAAGTCAACTCCCCGTTCGAGCCAGCTCCATGGATATTCTCATCTTCATCATCTTCCTCGATCCAATACCTTTCTAAGATTTTGACAGCCTTCTCGTATATTTCATGGTTGTCATGGCTCTGCAGGTTTTCGATCTTATCCACACCATCGCAGTCATCTATCATTTGTGCGTACAGATTGATGGGAGTGGTACCAGCCTCTTTCTCCATCTCGCCTGCCTTGAGAATATTCTCTAGTCCCTCGAGGCACACTGTCACGATTCTCGGATCAGGGCACACTAGAAGATCACACAGAGGCTTAATGCAACCCTGGCTCACCAGATACCTAACAAACAACCATGTCCAACGTACTTGACATGAGAATTCATAAATTACATATCTGAGATACCATAATCCTAGGTAACTATTCAATCAGGGGCTAACTTTTTGATGTTCGTGTTCTATCATCAAGTTTCAACTACCACGCAGCATCCCACTAGCTTAACAAATACAATTATATAATTTAGTTTGACAAGTCAAAATATCATTTACAGATCAAAACACATGAAGTTGTGATCTCCTATAGATCGCAGGTTCGAGTCCATCAGGGAGGGGTGGGGTCGGGTTTTTCTTTGTTATTATTGCAAGCCCAGTGAGGCAATTTTTTTATAAAAAGGCGCAAGGTCCCGAGCCTCACCATACCTAAGGCGAGGCAGCGTTCCTCAGGACTTGATGCGCCTCAGGTACATTTTTTTCTCTTCGAGGTTTGAACTTACTTTAATGTGTTGTTCATCTATTTTTATGAGATTTAAAAATAATTGAAGGTTAGATATTCCTAATTCAATTCCTATTTATGGCCAAATTAATTCAATGCTAGATAATCCTAAAGCAATATGTAAATTTTACACTTATATGTACATCCTAATAATTCTCCTAATTCTTTTTGGTACTAGTTCAACAATGAACTTCACTTTTTGTTGTTCCTATATTAATATTGGAGCATAGACTTTATGTTATGTTGATATTTGAGCAAGTTTAGTTGATTGATGGATTCTGAAAGGCAATATAAGAACATATATAAGGAAGCAACTGCCAAATAGAGGTACTTCATCTAATAACTTTCTCACAACTGTTTCATTTTCAGGCATTTGTTGCATGTTAGAGTCTTGTTGAACTTTTTTTTTTACTTTTCTGTGCGCCTTGCTTAACTCAGGCGCTCGCCTTCGGGCGAGCCTGACCCCCATGCACCTTGAGCCTTAGACAACTATCGATCAAAACTTATATTAAGTCCCCATGTAAATGCATGCAGCAAATGGAATTATGTTAATTCCAGGCAAAAAGAAATGATTGTGAAAAGCCAGTTCGGGGTTAAGTTGGACCTATTATCTAGGTAGCATGCTAGCACGGAAACAGGAATGGAAATGTTTCTGTTTTGTGGAAACGCACACCGGAAAAGCCAAATATAATGCGATCCCAGCCATCCAGGTATCTAAGATGGAAACAGAAACAGGGAAACCTTGGTGTTTAGGAGTTTCCATGCTTCCTAGCATACTATTATTCAAACAAATATATCATACATGGTTGAAACCATTTGCGCAAATATATTCAAAGATCTATCATTTTGGGATACTCAGACGACCTTGCTTTTGAGTTATTCAGCATCAACAATATTGTTTAAGAAATAAGACTAAATAATTGAGATGGGTGGCAAGGATTGGAAAAATAACATACTTAATTTGTTCTTGTGATCCCCCGGAAGTGGCATTAGAAACTGCCCAAGCAGCTTCCTTCTTGACTTCAAATTCAGCATGTTGCAGCAGGTGTACAAGAGGAGCAATAATATTTGCCTCAATTATGGCCTGTTTACAAGAATTGATAATAATAACAGAAAATTGAATTATTACATTGTCCAGTAAGAAATTAATCAGGTACAAAGTCACAAAATCTAAACTTAAAGCTTGATTTCATAAAATCTCATGAAAACCGTTTACGGTGGCAGAGAAGAAATAACAGTACACGAGGAAAGTATAATTTAGCTATCATAAAAGCAAGAAAACATGAGGGTGATAAAACATAAATTATTGCTGCTTTCTACATACCTGTATTTGAAATTTATTACCAGCAGTGATGTTTGAAACTGTCCAACATGCTTCTTTCTTGATGCTCTTTTTGTAGTTCTGCGTAAGTAGTTGGTGGAGACATGGGAGCACTTGATTGTCAATCATGCACTGTTTACAGTTAACGAGTCAGTAATTCATCATGATAAAGATCCAACATGAGACATAAATTTATTGCATAAAAAAGTTCCAACAGAAAGCTGAAGTTATTGCTCGATGCTTTCTTAGATAGAATTGTCCATTTCTCGCATAAATAGAGCAGATATGAGCAAAAACCTGAGTTTGACTATCATCCCCTGTTACTATGTTCCCTACGGTTCGAAGTGCAGGTACAAGTACTGTGGTTGATGAATGACTGCAGAAGAGAAGTGCTTATCAACAATACTTATACGAAACTTCAGTGCATCGAATGGACAACATAACAACTACTCGAGCTGTAGAATTTTTTGGGTAACATATTTGAAATGTTGCTAAAATTTTTACATGCAAAATGAGAAAAACAAGAAAAATCCTGACTTGAAAAAATAACTTACAGTAGAAGCTCCACAAGCCGTGGAGTAATGCCAGCCTCTATTACAGCTTGAATTTTGTCGTTTGTGCCATCAGAAAGATAAGAAAGTGCCCAACAGGCATCAGTTAACACTTCATCATCAGATGAGAAGATAAGGTGCTGAAGGGCTGGCAATGCTGGCTTAACCTGAATTAATGTAACATCAGATAAGAATATACAGATATAAGTTTAGAAGCACAAATTTCAGCTTGCATGTTTTCAAGGCTACAAACAGACTGAAAAAAAACCCTCACCTGCTCAAATGGTGCAGGCGGCTTTCCACGACAGAAGTTTGATAATGTCCAAGTAGCGTTTCTTAGCATTGACAATTTTGAGTGTTCATTAAATTGTGCAAGTAATGGCATTAACGCGCCATGACTAAGAACAAGATCCCTACAACTAGGAGAATCACCAGCAACATTGCCCAATGCCCACACTGCCTGCTTATTCAGCATTAATATAATTAAACTTACAAGTCTATGATATGAGAGCAAGTAAATAAACTCGAAAGAAAAATGTAATATTCAATTCCATCAAACCTGTTCTCGAACATCATCATTTGCAGAACCAAGAAGCTGCACAAATTTGGGGATAGCACCATGCTCAATAACAACCCGAGTGTGCTCTGATGTTCCAGAAACAATATTCGTCAATGCCCATGCTGCCTCAAACTGATAAGGAAGGAAAAGATTAATCCTAAATCTTAATGGTAGATTACATATAAATTTTCAGCATGGCAGACATAGTATAAACAGTAAAATAATGGGGATAAGTTTAATTGCTCTTACTTGTAACTGAGGCATATCATGCCTATCCAAGAACTCCACGAAGCGCGGAACAACACCAACTTTTATAACCTCATCAATGGGAGGGTAGCGCTCTGCATAAGTACGTGAAAAACTGCTCAATTAGCTCTATATTAAGGGAAGATGCGGTTTGTTTGGATTTAATGCATTAATGTTTTACCCACCAATGGATAACAACTTTCTAAATTGAGTGGTTGCTTCCAATTGCAATGTAGGATTTTCAGACAACACTCCTTGTACCATTGCAGGTAGATTTTCCAACTGTCATCAACTAATAATTAGCAGAAGTGATCAACCTTGACTCTAAGAAACGCGAAAAAAGTTATTTTACAAGAAGAACACGACAAAAATCGGGGCCTGCACGTGGCTGCTTGCCCTTTCTACCCTGTATTATCTCCGTCATTCTGTTAACTTGCTACTCATACTGATTTGTTTGTTACCCACTTACGCCAAAATGTACGGATCATTCTCATATCGTTAAGCTACACGTGTAGTTTTCGTAAATTTTGATGTTACGCGGCATTTGTCGCCAAATTTTAACCAGAGATTTGGATTGAAAAGCAGAAATGCCCAAGCTGGCAACTGTGATGACACAGAGCAGCAAAAAAGAGATAAACACACTATAGCACATGCCCAAGAATGTATTCATGTCGAATAGTTGGGCTCTTCTTTTGATTTCAGTTACACCAGCAATAAACTACATCTCTAAGCACTTAACAAGTCAAATCTGCTCTATAAGACTAGGTTTTCTTGATTCTTTCAATAACGAATAAACCTGAAATCTCTAAACCTAAAATAAATTGAACTAGGCAATTAAAAATGTTGCAGAACATAAATTGAAAAAAAAAGGACGAATCTTGAAACCAAACCAAACAGTAGAACCTAACAAAAAGAAATGAACAAAACATACTATTTGTAAAAGAGAGAAAAACGATAAGAACCTTTTTCTCGATCCCGACATTAGGCTGCGAAAGATCAGTTAAATTCTGAGATTGAAGAAGAAGGCCTTCTCGCCTTTTCTTAAGGAGACTATCCTCTCGTTTACTCTTCCTAATCTCAACCAAATTATCCTCTCTTCTTCTGCGAGCTTCGTCCCCATCGACACCACTTTTGTAGGACTTCTTGCGCGCATCAGTACGTGAACTAGGTCGAAGAGACATGGCTGTATGTCGCAATTGAAACCGTTCCTATCAGGTGTTTGATGAAAGTCCTGAATGAAAGCAAAACTAGCAAAGTAAAAACAGTAGCAGATGAAGACAGAGAGAGAGAGAGAGATAAATGGCAATGAATGAAATTATAAGCTGTAGCAAATGAGGTGGCAAAGGTGTTTCCTTTGTTGGTTTTCGCCGCCCTTTCGAAAACATTTTCTTTTCCTTTTCTTCTTTATAAATTCTCCCTATTGCAAATTAAGTAGTCAAGTTGTACTTAATAACCCTAATTATCCCAAAGATGAATAAATTTTTATGATTACCAAATTTAGGTAACAATGTAAAAAGCAAAAGATGTGAAATGGTTTTTATGGAAATTAGACTTGATTCATCAGTAACATGTTTCGCAATTATTTATATTTGGTCCAAAAGATCGGTAATTCTATATTGACATCAGTTAGTTTAACACTCATTTACACTTTACAATCTCCATTCTTAATCTTTGGATAGTTAGATCTTCACCATAACATGAAAATAAAATGGAGAGTGAAGATTTCATAGTTTCAATGGATGTCAAGCAACTGATGTCAATATAGAATTACTGCCAAAAGATAAGTAAATACCGAAACTATACTATCTTCTTTTTTTGACAGAAATGTTACTTTTTTTATGACTATATATTATGTTTCAGAATTATAGTGTTCATCGTAATAAAATCAAAATTATAGTTTTCATGTATTATCTATGTTTCGAATTTATAGTTTTTGTACACAATGAGTCCTCGATTTAAATATCTAATTCAGGAGATTAACTAAATAACGAGAACAAAATAAACTAATTTTATTAAAAAAATTTCAAACATTTAATTATTTTTAGTCTGTAATTTTTATTTGGGCTTTTCACATTGGGCACAAAACTTAAAAAGTTGTAACAATTTGTTGCACGTTCTGCCAATGAATGAATAAAGTAAGCATCTTTAAGCAAATTTAAAGATTCTGGGATGTCCCATGCCAGCCTTCCATATGGAAATTAGACACACACTAGAAACAAATACATAAATAATAATCATTATGTTGTATTTTATATTTTTTTTAGCCTAACTTAGGCTGTAAATGCTAATTACTAGTTATTTTCTCAGTTTAGATAAAATTGTTATAAACTCTTTCAAATTTACCAAATAATGCTACACCTTTCATCAATTTAATTTCATCCAGTTAGTTATAAAGCTTTTCTGTCCATTTTGATGAAATGACTCATATTCAATGATAATTTATTTTATCCACCTTTTTGAATCAAAGTATTGAAATATCTAAATATTTTTTATTTGTTTGATTAAACATACTATAAATCTACATATTAAGATACTAAGAGTTAAGAAATGTGAGAATTTATAAAAATGGAGATTTTGTTTTGAATCAAATGTAAATGGAAATATTTTTAACAGATTTAAGATTGTTTTTCTAAATTCAAAAGTTAATGTTTCAATAAGCTCATTTCGTATTGTAAGGTATATTTATGGAGCACTAATATTAGATGCAAAATATAGGGGATTAGGGGCTTTTATATTTTTGACTTACTATAGTTAAGTTAACCTCACACAAAAAATGTGGTAGAGTGAGAATAAGAGACAAAAGTGATATTTTGTTATCTTGTTTCTGAAATTGTATAATAAAAAATATTAAGGTTGTGTCAATTAAATTGAATTCATTTTCTTTTATCTAATTTCAATGTTTAGAATAAAATTAAATAAAAGAAATCAATTCATTTAACTTCTGGTCTAGTTGGAAAGGGAAGAATTGAAATCAAGCCAAAACGGTTAGATTTCATTAAAAAGGATTTGAGTTTGTCTTTAATTTCACGTTTTACTATCATATCCTTCATCTCCCAACTTTGTTTTCTAAGTTTTTCATTTCATTCTCTCGGCCATCATCATCTTTTGGTTTTGAAGCAACTAGACATGTACGTCGGGCGGGCCGGACCGGGCTTGGACCGGGTTTGATGGGTTTTTAAAAAAAATATTAATCCAAGCCCATACTTTGAAATTTCGAGCTTGGGCCGGGTTTACAAGGTAATTCCCAAGCCCGGCCTAGGCTTGCGAATAATTTTTTTGTTATAAACATTTTTATTGAATTTAATAGAAAAAATATATAATTAATCAAAATATATTTAAATTTTAAACATAATTGCATTGTTTACTTAAAATCTTTAATATTTGTAAAATTTATTACAATCAAGTATATAAATTTAATAGTATAAAATATAAAATTTTAAAATAGTTATAAATTTAATATATAAACATATAATAAAATAAATAAAATTATTCGTCGGGCCGGGCTTGGGTATTTATATAAAAATCAAGCTCGACCCATAAAAATTCGGGCTTTTACGGGCTCGGGCTAGGTTTTTGAAAAAAATAAGTGTCCAAATCTGGTTCGTTGAAGAGGGCTTCGCCCAACCGAGAACAGGTCTAGAAGCAACTGAAATAGAAAATAGCTTGAGAACATTCATATCACCTTGCAATCAATGCCGTATTTTTTGTCTCCCCGTATACATTCTTGACCTTTGTTAACTAGAGTAGTACATAAGTGAGAACATGGTGGTTGAAACTCCGACAACTATCACAGTGTTATGTTTAAAATGTGTAACTCCGATGATCAAAAGGACCGATGGCGGAGGGGATGATCAAGGCGGCTAAGAATCATGCAAAGGAAAAAGAGCGGAAAAGTTTGAAAAATAAACAAAATTACTCATGCTTTAACGTTGAATCCTGCTAATTTGAATTAAATATAAGAAAAGAAATATATAATAATTAAAAGTGCGAAAATAAATGCTTAAATGGAATGAAATGCAATGACAGAAATATTAATAATAATAATAATAGTAATAATAATAATAATATAAGGAAATTATAGTCAAGCATTGACCTATATTACATAAGGGATAATTTTGGAAATAAGTTAAATAATTTCCTTGAAAAGCAACTGAATTCTTTCACGGAAACGAGTTTCCAAACAAAACAAAATGTATTCAATCAATGAATTGAATTCTTTTAATGTAATTCAATTTATTTCAAAATTTTTTCAGACATAAATTAAGGTCAATTTGGGATTGCTTTTCCAGGTTACTTTTTCTAAAAGTTCAATTTTAAAACTTCTGCTATAAGTAACAGAGTTGATTTTTTAAAAAAATAAGTCTGACAGTTTATAATTATATAGTATGAAGGATCAAAATGTATTGTTTAAAGCTAAAATATGTAATTCTATTAAAAAGTTGTGAGAACAACTTATTTGGACAACAGTTTAAAAAGCAATACCAAACAGGTCCTTAATCATTTAAGAAGACTTATTCAAAATTAATTCACTTTCAATTTTCAAAAGTTAAATGCACTAACATATATTGTTAGAAGGTGTTTCTTAAAACTTCTCAAAAAGTCACTTGTATCTTATAAGTGATTTTTTTAAGAAGTAAGTCTGACTTACTTTTAACTTCTGTCTTATTTTTAACTTTTAAGTTAACAAAAAGTTATCAGAAATACTTCATTGTCTGACTTATAAGTTAAAATCTCCTTAAAAGACATTTTGAAGTTAAAAGTTGAAAAAGAGAAGTTTTGAGAAACACCCCTTTAATTGATAAATTTTTTTTTTTTATGAGAATTTAGGAACACAATGAATATTTCTATCCAATTGGAAAATATGGCGCTTGAGTTTGGAGAAGTATAGTTTTCATTGATATAGATAAATTTTTGTGTGATTACTATTTTCACCTAATTTTGGACATCAAACTATCGCTATTGTTGATAAAGCCTTCCAATATCATCAACCATCATTGATGTCATCTTCCATTGTTTGGAAAAAAATACATTATGATTTATGAAAAACATCATTTAGTAACTAATTATATTTATCCACTTTTAATTTTTCACTCTTATTATGGTGAAAAATGCTTGTCCGTTGTAACTCTACAATCCTCAAATTATGCCAATATTACATTTGTTAATAAAATCACTAAGATTAAATTAAAACTTATCAATTCATTTTATATCTAGCGGTTCTAAAGGTACAGTGACATTTAATAAATAATGATTATAAAGATTTAGAGTTGATGTGTGACATCAAACTCAAAAGTTATTTATTTAAATAAAAGGGTAAAAGATTATGATATTTCAGTCAAATACATTGATACATTTTCATGTTTAATTCGTATATTTTATGATCGACCACTGACCACTGTACTACATTAAAAAAAATTCGAAATAAAATTTCAACTTCAGCCCTCTCTTTTGTTAAACTGTATATATAATTTTATAAATGGGCGGGTTTAAGGGTGACGGTAGTGTGCTCATATGGGGTAGTTTATATAGTATTTGAATATATTATTGTATATTTTAGTGCATTTTGTTGCTGTAACTAATTCTAAAGGTTCTGTTGGAAGTTCAAACCTTCTTTTTCCAACATTCGTTCTGTTTTAAGTATAATTTTAAATTAGAAAAAGTAATTTCTTATAATAAGTGAAAATGCAATTTTGCAATCCAGAATCTTGCATGCTCAATGTGACAAATAGCAAAAAAAAAAAAAAAATCTTATAAAAGTGGTATAATGTGTATATATATGGTATATTACATGGAATAATGTTTTCATGTAGTATTTCACCCCTTTAATAGTTTATCGTAATGTTATATATGGTATAATACCCTGTTTTAATGTCTTTTCACGAAGGTCTAACATGTGATATAAGAGTGGTATAATGTATTTATACAGTCTTTTTTCTTCTCTTTGTTCACAACAGTTCTGAAGTTTCCATAAAAATCATGTCATGAAAATTATAAACCTGGTATAAAAGCTCTTATACATGATGTAATAGTGGTATAATGTGTTTATTAAGTATATTCCCCCTTTATGTTTACAACAAAACTCGGTTACCATAAAAAAAAATCATGACACGAAGGCCTTATACCTCGTACAAGAGTAGTATCACAAGTTCAATGACATGCTTACTTGAAATAAAGGCATTATACCTTGTATAAGAGTGGTATAAGGTCTTTGTTTCAAGTAAAACATTTCATCAAACATGTTGCGGGTGTATACAAGTAAATGTAGAAGTAAGAGCGATTATAATCATAACAACCAAAAAATGTCACAAAATTAATTGTGGCATACAAGTTTTCATTTGCAAAATTATGACATGAAGGCCTTATACCTTTTATGATATTGGTATAAGGCCTTTGTTTCAAGTCAAGCATACTCTCTACATGTCATATTCTGTTCAACCGTTATTCATCATTGATTTTACTACTAGACAATGATGAGTTGTCCAAATCGGCGACGTTGTATGTCTCTCAAAATCGAGCGGCCAAACTTGTTTAATTATAGCTGAGAAGCTCTTCATTGAAGACAGAGAAACGAAGTCGTTCCCCTCACCAGAAGTCAATGACATGGTGAACAATCCTGCTACAATAATCAATTTTTTGTAGTTAAATGATTTCTCAAACTATCGAAAAAGTGGTTCAATGATTGTATGAGAAGAAAGAATAATGAGCACCTCAAAGTAGGGTTGAAAATGGGGCAGGAAATCTCGGAATCTGATGGAGATCCGCTCCGATAGGGATAGAGATTCTTCAATAAGAAATCCCCACGGGTAGGGAGTGGAGAATTTTTTGTATCCGAAATCTTAATGGACACGGAGATGGGGAATGCCCTTCCCAGTCTGATAAATCTCAGAACCCGATACCGATAGACCTTCATTGGAGAATTCCCAAATATATAGGTTATTTCATATGACATATGAATATCATGGGCTTATACCAAGTCCATTTTTTGTAGTTTTATTAACCTTGTAACTTTAAAGGTTCCGTATATAAATGAAAGAATAATCCTGAACTGAATTAAATATTGTCAACTTTAATGTTTTTAACTATATTCTTATTTCAAATGTTGTACATTACATCTCAAGTTTGATATTTATTTTCTTAAGATTTATCATGTAATGTGGTATAATTTTTAAATATATATTAATTAATACTTCAAATTTATTTAGCATTAAACATTAAAACAATTTGATTGTTTAAAATTTTTAAATAATGATACAAATTTTTTATTGTATGAAATTTTGAAAATATTTACATATTATTTATTTTAGTGGGGAATCCCCGATACCCGATGAAGAATGCCCGGTTAGAAAATGGAGGAAAAATTATCCTTGAATAATGGATATGGAGATGGGGAATGCATTTCCCCACCCCATTAAATCCCGTTTTCATCCCTGCCTCGGAGAGTAGAGAATCGGCAAGATGACGCATTTCATTCACATCGATAAAGTTTGGAGCTGATGAAGGAAATGGAACAAATTTACCACAACCGGAAATACACATGAACTATGAGTGATATATAAGTGAAGTAGGTTGGACATTAACATAAAGTAAAAAGGAATTCTACTCTAAACTCGACTAATATGACGTGAAATCTATTCATCCCGTTTTTGCAAAACAAAACAAAACAAAAACTAAACAAATTAAGGAAGAATAGTAATTAATCGAAGAGGGAGAATCCCAAATCGCCATTGCTCTCCTCTTCAGGCTCATTCTTCTTCATTTCCTTTGCAACTGGTGCACTACTCCTTTTACTAGAGCCACTGCTGCACCACCAGAAGCAATGAAACCACCACGATGCCACTACCAATTATGACCTGAAGATTTACATAACAACAATCAACAAAAACTTGAAGACATCTAAACAACCTAGTTTGTCATTCCTTCTACATTCTCTAAATAACATAATTAACTTAACTAAATTCATTATTTCACATGGTTGATTATCTCGATTACAAATCTAAATCATCTAATAAATCAAATATTATAAATTATCAAAAACTTCTAAACGAGGATTGTTTCATTCAATCAAAATTCTCGGTAAACCATCAATTAATTAAAACAGTTAAAAAGAAGCTATCAACATTGAACATGAAAATAAGAGGAATGTTGAAAAGAGTGAAACTAAATACAGAAATAAAGACCTGAAAAGCACCGAATGAAGGAGTATTAAAGGAAAAAAAAGACTGGACGATGCCAAAGGAGTCGGAGGAGAGAACAGTCTGAACGAGCTTACTCCGTAAATCGTAGGTACAAGAAGCAGAGGTCTCAAGTTCATCGTCGACGATCTGTTTAGGATAAGAAATAGAATATGAAAATCACGATTGGAGAATAGAAGAATGAGATTTTGAATTTAATGGGAAATAGCATATATGCAAAAATATGAAAACCTAAATTGTGACTTTTTAATATTATGAAATTGTACATCTTAATTTTTTTTTCTACATATGGTAAAAAGAGAAAAAGCCCTTATGATTAACTGTATTGGGTCTTTTAAGCCAATATTCATGTCTTAACAATTAAAGTGTGTTATGTTTGTCCCAGAAAATTCTATTTTTCAACGTTGAACGTTGCACATAAGCAATTCAAAACCAAACAATAGAAATAAAGTCTACTTCACATAAAAAAAAAAGAATGTGATACCATGAATCAAGATATGAAAAGTACAAAATATTTGACTTATCTATCCTATTTGTTTCAACTTATATATAAAGATTACAATTGTTTGACAGAAGAAGGAAATGTCACTCTTCTTAACTTGGTAATAAAAGTAAAATATCATTCTCAACTTTCAAAATAACTAAATACTCCCTTCAACTTGACAAAAGTGAATCACTTAATCCCTCTAAGTCATGTGTCAAAATCAGATTGGTTTGACTTTTTAAAGATGTGATTTTTTAATTTTTCACTTTCCAACCAAAAGTTAACAGGTGGGATTGAGAGAGAAATATATGCATTTTTATAAAATTCAGATTATTGAATGAAATTTTAAAAAATTTAGAATGATATCCGTTTTTTATAAACAAGTTACAAATGTTGATGTATTTAGTTAAAAAGAAACGATTGGTCCAGCGTGGCGATGAAATAATCCAACAGTATAATAACTTGAGCGTTAACTTCGAAAATAATATTGGTCAATTTGGCGTGTCGGTGACTCCTACGCGCTTCTTCAAATATAGCCGACGCTTTTATTAAATAAATTTCTCTTTTTGTCAAAAAGAAAATTCTTTACTACGATTATTAGTTGCACTTTTTTCCAACAATTTTTTTATCAGAAGAAAAGTATTTATCATAATAAGTGTACATGGTTAATAATTGTAAACAACAAACAGAGCCGGTCTGGGTAGGGTGTAAGGGGTGCGTTCGTCCGGGATTCCTAGTTAAAAATGGATTAAAAATATTTTTTATGTTTAAATTTTTAGTATTTAATATATAAATGATAAAAATGAATATTAATTAGTGTTAATGAATTGGTAAGTTATTTGATATTGATGTAAGAGGTTTTGAAATCAAATCCTAAATTATACACAAAAATAATTTTTCGTTACTACTTTTTTTTACTGAGAACCCATTTTTATTAATTATTATATTATTTTACCTAGGATCCTTAAAATGTCAGGACCGGGCCTGACAACAAAATCTAGAAATTACCCAAATAATATTGTCTACGTTGGTAATATTGTAAAACTATACTATTTGATTTAAATTTGATCAATTTAAATATCGAATTAGCTAATAATCAAGATTTTATCTGTTCTTATATATAGTCAGATAAAATTATCATTAATTTTTTCATTTTTAACTATTAAATTAATTATGTGAAATTCGATCTAGCGATTTAAAAGTGAAAAGTGACAAATATTCATAAGTATTACTAACATATTTTGGCTAGGAAACTTTTCCTATTTCTGTGTTATAATGTAAAATTATTAGTTACAATGTAAAATTATTAGTTACTCGTTACATTTTTTATTTGCAATTAAATTACTAATATTTAATTTTAAGTATATTAGTTTTATACATAATTATATTTGTATATTGTAAAAAATTTATAATGTTATTTTTCATATTTTCAAAGTCCTCGTTACTTTATTAATTCTATCAATGAATGAACGATGAGAAATTAGATGAATGATAATAAAGATAAAATACATAAAAAAATAATTAAGTAAATATTATTAAAATAAAGTTTTACAAAATACAATTGAGTAATTAATTGTTGTACCTTATTTTAAAAAATTTGTGCAAATAAGTTTACATTATAAAGAAAGAAATATCTTCATAGAGATCGGATGTGATTCGAACATGACATCTCTAGAGATCGCAATTTTAATCTTAATCACTACACTAAAATATCAATCGCAATGAATTGTTCTACCTTAAGTTACTTTGATATTATAAAATAATAATTATTTTCTTATCAGTATTGGACTAATAGTAATTTAATCAAGTAATACTAATTGATATAATCATAGTTATTTTATAATAAAAGAAAACAAACATATTCAAGCACTAGTTTACAGCATGTATTTAATTTCATAAGCAAGTACTTGATTATAGTAAATTAAATATTATTTTGAGTATGTGTTATTGTCTTGCCATTTGTGTAGAAACCACATAAAGGGAGATTTGCCAAAATAAAAGACACAAGCTTTATACGTCAATCTTCTTGACTCATGTTCTACTAATTAAATAGATAATTATATTATATTACTCTAATTTGATTAACCTTGAGTATAAACTCCTTCAAATCTACACCTTCCGATGAAGATCCAACGGTCCTGAAAAAACTTTAAATGAATTTATTTATGATCTGACGGTTCAAAATAAAAACTAATTAAAAAGTTTCAACAATAAAGTTCTCTTTCAACTAACCGTTCTCAATCCTTTATTTCTTCTGTATTTTAACATTTCTTCATTTAATTTCCATTTTCACCTTCTCCGCTATCTTACACTGAATGCTATGCAGTGATAGATTTTGGAGCAAATCTAGGGGCTTGTGCTCATCTTTCTTCTACGGATAACCAGATTTTCGATCTGTCAGATCTGGTTTTCGAATAGCTAAATTTTGATTCGTTTTATTCAAATGCTAATTCATTAGGTTGCTGCTCGAAATTGAAGTGTATTGTGTTGTTTTTCTTGCTGCTTGAAGTTGAGCTCTCGAAAAAATGTTGATCTCCAGTCCTATTACGCCTGGTCAGGTGCGTGTTATTCGGTTTGTCTTTGAATCTGTTTATGCTCGATTTTCTACATCAGATCTTGCGTCGATTTCGAAACCTCAATCCGTGCAAAATGTTTTGTTGATTAATTGATGTTAATGATGCGAATGCTTTGTTTGTTGTTCAATTGCAGGTCTCGTTTTTCCTCGGAGCTGTATTTGTTATTGCTGCCTGGATTTATTCCGAGTTTTTGGAGTTTAAGAAAAATGCTGCCACATCTAAAGCGTGAGTTCAGTGCATCTTGTTTTCTATTTTTTGTTTCTTATGAATTTTGTTCTGTAAGGTTCGAATTTCGTGAGTTTTAACTCGAGTTGCTGCTGCTGCTTCTAGTAGGCATTCTGATATTGCTTTGACTGAAGTTGGAGCCGATGCTGTCAAGGATGATGATAAAGCTGTTTTACTGGAGGGTGGAGGTCTCCAGTCAGCTTCTCCTAGAGCTAATCGGAGTTCATATGCGTCATCTCCCATTTTCAGGTCTATAAATGCTAACACCCACTTCTTGAATTTGACTAGTATCATTATGTAATTTTTTTCCGATTGAAATATTAGTTTGTGAATTGCTTAGATTCTTTTTGTTGGAGGAGCAATTCTTGATTGATCACAGATTGACACTTAGAACTATGTGAGTGAATTAGTCTTTGGATTAAACTGAGTAATATTTGATCTGTTTAAGTTACCGTCTTTTTTGGGGTCTTATTTTCTCTTCCTGTGCAGATCTGAATTTGTTGCACTTCTGCTCTATTTTTACATTTGCGACCGCACAGATATTTTTAACTCATCTAAGAAGGTGCTCTTTCCTCACAACTTGTTATTATTTTTCTAGTTTGATCCTTGTTTGTTGTGTTTCTGACTAATTAGTAAGGCAAAAATCTGACCTTGTACATTTTCACAAAACAATGTAAAAATTCCTGTTCTTTTATGCTTTTTTTTATTACCATTCTACTTAGTCTGTCAAGATGGCATGGTGACATCTTTCTATATAGCATTCTCCTAGTACACATTTTTTTATTGTTCTTAAGCATGTATCATTGTTGATCTTTTTCTTAAGTGATGTAAATTTTGCACCACTAGAGTATGTGAATTTTGATTTTGTTTCACATTCAGCAAATTTCTACTATTTTGTTATTTATAAAATTGCACATCTTTGCCTGAAAATGCGTTCAAGTGTTCACTAACGGAATGTTTGGTTCATGTAACTCCAACTATTGAGATCATTCCACTATTTTATGTAGATGCTGTTCATTATGTCTTACTATCAAACGTTGTCTATCTTTGCAGAGTTTTAACAGGGATCTTTTCTGGTTCCTCTATGCCCTTCTCATCATAGTTTCAGCAATAACTTCATTCAAGGTACATCATGACAAGTCACCATTCTCAGGGAAACCCATACTTTACTTGAATAGACATCAAACTGAGGAGTGGAAAGGCTGGATGCAGGTTTGTTTTTCTTGACATTCAAATTTATTGTAAATTTTTTGTTCCAAATTTAGATGCAATCAATAGAAATTTTTTGAATTCCATCTTTATATTTTGACAACTTACATCCAACATGATGAAATGGAATTTGGTCTCACAGTATTGCATGAACTAATAATTCCCTTTTACCTTATGTGGAATATCTGATTATTATTATTTCCCCAATGGTTTGAGAATTTTCTTGTGTTTCCTGGTTAATGGTTATGCTTCAAACAAATTGTTGCTCATGATTGACATCAAAAGTTAAATATCTCACTAATGTTTCTGCTATTTTTCAGGTATTGTTTTTGATATATCATTACTTTGCTGCAACAGAAATCTATAATGCAATCCGGGTGTTCATTGCTGCATATGTGTGGATGACTGGATTTGGGAACTTCTCATATTATTATGTCCGCAAAGACTTTAGTCTTGCTAGGTTTGCGCAGGTATGTTGTCTGTGGAAGTCTAGTGTAGCCTGTGAAATCTCTCAACAGTTTACTTGCTTCTGATTGTGAGAAATTATTGTCGAGCAGATGATGTGGCGCCTTAATTTTTTGGTGATCTTTTGCTGCATTGTACTCAACAACAGTTATATGCTCTACTACATATGCCCCATGCACACCCTTTTCACTCTTATGGTCTATGGGGCACTTGGTATTATGAACAAGTACAACGAGATTGGGTCTGTCATGGCTGTAAAAATTGCTGCCTGCTTCTTAGTGGTTATCTTGATATGGGAAATCCCTGGAGTATTTGAATTGCTTTGGGCCCCATTTACTTTCTTTCTTGGTTGGTCTCTCACCAGATTTCATTATATGCTAAAGCCTTGTGAGTTCGAACCAATCCTGATCCCGAAACTGTTGCAGGTTATACTGATCCTGCAAAACCGAATCTTCCTCGACTGCATGAATGGCATTTCCGTTCAGGACTTGATCGCTATATCTGGATAATTGGAATGATTTATGCTTACTATCATCCAACAGTAACTTCTGAACCTTGCCTAATCTATTTAAAACCTTTCTGAATTTTCTCGCAACTTGAGATGAGACAAATATCTCCCGTGAGCTAATAGCCATAAGTTCTTGATGGTTTTTTCGTAGGTGGAAAGGTGGATGGAGAAAGTGGAGGAGCTAGAAGTGAAGGGCAGGATATCAATCAAAACAACTGTTGCAGTGATATCTTTATCGGTATTAAAATTATTTACACCTTTTCTGTTTCCGAGGTTCTTCAACAATCATTCTTAACAATTTTGTGAAATTCTTAGGTGGGGTATCTGTGGTTTGAATACATATACAAGCTGGATAAAATTACTTACAACAAGTACCATCCTTATACTTCATGGATACCGATAACGTATGAGCCACTTCCTTAAATACAGTTGCACATTAGTTTCTGGGAGATAGTATCACTGATCCCTGTTGTGTCCTTTTGTTATTTTTTTATTATCAGTGTGTACATATGCTTGAGGAATGTCACCCAATACTTCCGCAACTACAGTTTGACATTGCTAGCGTAAGAATCTCATCAATTCCATTTGACTTTTTTTTTTGTTTATAGATTACCAGTATTTAGTTTTTACTGATAAATTCGTTGGTTACCTAGGTGGCTAGGAAAGATTACACTGGAAACATATATTTCGCAGTTCCATATCTGGCTAAGGTATGCTAAAGCCTGGCTTAAGTATGTTGTATGAAAATTTCTACAGGCTATCCCTAGTTTGGAAGCTTTCAGTTTCTAACTAGACTTGTATTTGAATTGCAGATCAAGCACCCCAGATGCACAGCCTAAATTGTTGCTTTCTATAATCCCATCCTCAGACTACCCATTGTTGAATTTTATGCTCACTACTGCCATATACGTTGCAGTAAGTATATGATGTAACAGTTTAATTTCTGGAAAATGCATGAACCACCGAAACAATGTTTTTCCCTCTTTTTATAGGTTTCTTACAGATTGTTCGAGCTGACAAACACACTGAAAATAGCATTCGTTCCCAGTAGAGACAACAAACGCCTTGCTCACAACATGATCACTGCAGCGATCATTGGAAGCAGTCTATATTTCCTCTCGTTTATATTCTTACGAGTTCCTCAGATGCTGGTAAGTTTGATAATTTTTATCAATATTTCCGTGTTTTTTTTTATGTGCTAGAATTTTGATGACATTACTGTCAAGTAATTGTTGTATTTTGCTGGCATTTAATACAGGTGTGAAACAAGGCTTCAAACTTCGAAGGAATTGTTCTATGAAAACAGAATAATGTGATTCCACTGGTAGATTTTTTTGCCCTGCTGAAAACATAAAAATCGTGCAATGAATTCATTTATACTCTTCTACATTGTCTAGACAAGGATATGCTTTAGGTGTTGTTATATACTGTATAGGGAAAAGTGGACTCAGATAATCTCCAAGAGATGTTGTTTTTGTAATTTTTAATCATTTATTTCGTGCTATATAACATTAAAATGATTACAGGTTAAAATATACCATTTGCTATTTCGTCAATTTCTGGATTCTTATAGTTTGGGATCAATGAAAATAGCACTTGAATATCAGAGATTATACAGTGGTAATACTTTGGCTGGAATTTTTCCTTAATTTTGCTTTGGTTACGATCAATCAAGACATTCTTTGTTAAGATATTGTATTTTATAGTTCCATTTTTACGCTAAGTGACATGAAATGGGAAGATTCATGCGCATCTTTGTAAAGTTAAACGTAATGTATAGCTGTGATTTGAAAGTTTCCATTTGAACAGGCATACAAGAGAAAATTTAGCATCCATCAACCCCTTACAAAATTGAATGAATACAAGTGCTTTTACCTTCCTCAAGTATAATAGTAATAATTGAGAATAAAGAGAATTTTGTAATAAAATAAAAGAGATAAATTTATCATTTTTAACAATGTAATAAATGTTTTTTTGTTTTGATAAAAATTTTAGAATGATAATCTTGCGGTATTAGAGTTTAATTTTTGATGGAGTAAACTGGGTTAGGCGGATCACTTGCTTAAATGGACTATTGCAATATATGATTATGGATTAGCTGGTAAATGAGCCGGATTAACTGTCGCGAAAGTAAAAGATACTACATATATTGACTGAATGTGTGAAGATCTAGATCATAAAATGTAACATATTAATTTTTCAGGGGTATTTTTCCCGAATCCTTGATGTATATGGGTATGTGAAATGCATTTCCCGATCCAATAAGATCGGTTAACAACCCTAAATCATGCTCAATATAATGTCTGCATGACTTTCCTGTTAAGTCTAGTTCAGCACTCTCAAACTAGCTCAATACAAGTCACAACAACGTCAAGAAGCCTCAACCGTAAAGCCAAGAATATGCAATGAGAAGAAGAAACTAAAATGCTAATGGCGAAGATTAAACAAGGCTTATATGTGCCTCCTAATCAAAAAACCATTGTGCCTTAACTGGGATGAATAGACAAACTACAATGCCTATGACTGAAATTTTTTTCTAGAAAAACAATCAATCAAAGTCTAACAAGAAATTGAAAGTCATGCATCCAGAGTGTGTTGTATCACAACGATTAACTTGCACTAGGAGTGAACCAAAGCGGGAGCGCTGGCCCGCTGAACTTGACAACTTGTAATTCTTCAATCTTTCCGGTTTTCAAGTCGCACTCTTTCACATACACCATTTTATCTAACCAGTCGTCAATGTCCAAGAACCGTATAATATTCTCTTTAAATCCCATAGGAATAGGACCATCTTTCAATGATATCGAAACCGCATCTTCAGCTCCAAGAAACAACATATCATCCCCGATATCTGCCGAGTTACTCTTCCATTGACCCGCTCCGAAGTCAAACTTGTAAATACTAAACCTACTAGTCATATCATCTCCATCTTCATCTTTAACCAGTTCAACCGTCAAAAGACCAACACTCGAATCTGCTAGATAAATCCAGTTATCGTTATAACACGCCTTATGACCGATTGTTTGCATCACTCGTGGATTCGACTCGCCAATATCAAGAACCATCAATTGTGCATAATCCGTCAAACAATATAACCGCCCTTTGTAAAATATAATGTCTTCTACGCATTCCGGGGTCGTAAATTTTTTCCACTTAGCATCTCCGCAGTTGGTATAGATCAAACTCTTGGGATCATCGTAAAGTGTAGCCACAACCATAAAGTCATCCGTTAAGCTTGGATTCGATGACAAAATAAATTTTCTTATAGTGTGTTTTCTCTTGCTTGTTGAGTTCGTAGGAAGTTGTTTTTTTGAACCGGTCAACGGGTTGAACATAAATACCGATCTACGGCCTTTGTTGTTGCGGCCGATGGTGATCACCCACCCGAGAGATGACCCGCAAAAAGAGATGGGATCGAAATAATAATTTGTGCTATCTGTAACGTCGAAGAATTCGAGAGAGGTTCCATCGAGCTTGGTTGGGAGCAATAGCAATGGAAGTCGAAATAGGGCGGGGCTAATTAGCTCGGATTGCCATGATTTACTAACACGACGTAATCGAACTTTATCTTTGTACAAAATGAGTTTGTCATCGATCTTTCGCAGAAGATCGCCCGGAAGTTTCTCCCAATTGTTGCTCATCGATCAGCTGAAAGACGAAAAATATCAATGCCGTTTTGATTTAATATAATGAAAATCGAATTTGAGACTTTTCAACATTGTTTATTGACAAAGACGTATATGGGGAACTCAGGGACAAATATTTAGCAGACATCTCATAAAAAAAATTAGCAGACAACAGTACTTTATTATATCAATTCAGTTTATAGATTTACGGATCACATATAAAATCAATTTAACGAAGATCTACTTTCATGTTTCTCAATTTTTTTTCTTCAACTATATAAATGGAAAGAATAATTCGTACCTTGAAGAAAAACATAAAAGCTGCAAGTGTTGATGCTTACAAATTTGGAGGAGGGGATTTATACAGGGAAAAATATTATATGAGAAGGATAAGGATTCCGTATTTAACTAGGACTCTTAACTTCCAGTGCAACACAAATCTGGTCACTAAATTAGTTGAATCTCATATAATTGTCAAGGATTTTCGACCTAAGTTGGTCAAAACTGTTTCCTGACAAAACTAGTATTAAATAAAATTACTTCAATGAAAAAAATATTAAAAATTTTGCTGATTTGCAAAAAAGTTGACTTTCAGAAAACACTTTGATCCCATGATGGAGATAATTCAATTTTTTCGAAAAATTAATTATACCAGGATTTGTAAATTGACAGTACTAATTAAATACCACTGTGTTAAAAATTTATAGTTGCAATTGCCAAGGCTATTTGGGACAGAAGCTAAACAGCTAGGTTAAAATCCCAGGATACCGGTTTTCCAAATTTAGACACGATGAAACTAATAAATTCTTGTTCAAGAAGCATTGGAGCTATGTCTTTTAAATCCATGTACATTAAGAATTCTGAAGGTGAGAATTTGTTATCAAAGGGTTTTGCTTAACATAAAATATCATTGAGAAAGACGCAGTAGATTTTCAAGAATCCATTAAGCGGATCAATAGCATGAAATAAAGTAAGTGTCATAGTTGACGACAACAAGGGAAAATCACTCCTTACAAAATTGAACGAATATAAGTGCTTTTCTAACAAACTTCTTCTGACGAACTAATCTCGGAAAAAAATATGAAACAAGAAGAATAGAAAGAAACTAATCCTTAAAACTGTTTTAAAATACAAAGCATTACAAGATAAGTTCAGATTCTTGACTCTGAGGTTGTAAGAAGCAGCAGCAGCTGTTCTTCGATCCAGAAATGCAGCTGATCCATTTTCAGAATATATGCACAATATCGTAGGCAAATCTTTTGATGTCAAAGAAATTCCATAAGAAGAGAAAAATGAATGATAAGCACAGTCATATTAAATCTCGAATTATAGTACTCGCATATTTTAATCTAAAGAATTGCTATTTGCTACAATAGATGCTCATCTGCATTTGAAAATCAAATTCTTCAGCATGTTATATCTCAAATTATGGTACTCGAATATTATTTCCATCATTATCGATTGAGCAAATTCCAAAGAGGAACTATAATGCCATCTTCAAGAAAATTCAAATAGTTTATTATCTGATATAAGTCAAAAGCAAATCTGGTGTTAAATAGCTCAAATAAAAGGATACGTCCAGAACAGCACGAAAGACTGCAAAAACAGAAAATCACCATTGTCAGTTATTTTAAAAAAGGTTACATAAAAAAACCAAATGTCTCACTAAAGGAGTTGGATTCTCTAAACCGCCATTCAAATATGGAGGGATAAGATTCAATACACAATTCCTTAAATATTCTTTCTCTCACTTCCACTCACTCTGCCTCTCTCATACTTTATTCTAGATTTACTTCAGAGAATCCTAATCCCTCAGTAAAAGAGCTCTTTCTGGAAGGCGATACAATTCTAAAACATATTAAACTAATCTTGGGTAACTATTCCATGACTACAACACAAAATACTCGAGTTAATACAAGAGATTTTATCTAATTCAAATATGATAAGGACTATAAAGCCTTGAAAGTTTGCGAAGAGGATCAAAGGAAAGGAATTTTCCCCTCAAAACTAAATAATCACACACATAACGCAAGCCTTTAGAAGTTCAAAAAAGGGCAAAGAAATCAAGAATTAGATAATGACAGAGAGACATACCAAAAGCCCACCAAAGAAGCCATCGAGCAAAACCCGGTTCCAAGAGTCGAAGTATGAGTGAACAGAAAACTTTGCTTTTGCTATCAATGCAACTGAAGTGATTGCCATAATAAGGAAATAAAAGATGAACCCAGTCAAGCCTGTGAATCCCAGAATTCCAGCAATCACTCCCCCAATTATAGACAGAAATGTACGGCTACACAGAAAAATAGAGGTTTCAGTTTTACGTTATTAAGCAAATGCAATTGAAATCGAAATAAAATTTGCAAGTCTTAGTATGGCATATAGTGATGAGATTGCTTGAAAGACAACTTTCAAATGGAATCAACAATGGTCTTTTAGTTTTAACCGAGTTTTAAGTTCATTGTTAACTTTTGAGTTAACCAATGAATTATTGTTCGTGCTTGTTCTCTGAAACAAAAATAAGCTCGGTTATATTATATGTGTTCACTGTTCTAATAATTATTGGGACACGAGTGCAAGCCTAAGACAAACAAGTTCTACCAAAGATCAGTCATGGAATAACAATTTAACAAGATCATTGTGGTGTTCTCTTTTCTAAGGTATTATAGATTCCAAATACTGCCCTAAAGTCAAAATAAAGTCAACAATGAAGAAACACAATATCAATGTTGCTCCAAGTTCATTAAGGACATATTGAAACTAACCTGTAATATATCACTTTCATATTACTTTGCAAATTTTCTGCACTAAATGTTTGCAGATCATTCCCCGCTTCACTTGATTTCTTTTCCGCCATACTGCCTTATGTATAATCTGATTTATACCCTGAAACAAACAAAGAAAAACAAAAGCAAGACCTAATCAATTCCCACGTAGACGAACAGCTTATATATAGATAATCAATACAAAGCAAAAAAAACAGAATTCGTAGAAATTGAAGCAGAGAAGTTCATAGAAAACGAAAACAAGACGTATCAATCCATAAGATCCAATAATTGGTACAATTGAATCGTCAAACAAAAGCACGAATTTGGACGCAGATTTCTCTGTAGAAATTGGAAAAGTTCAGGAAATAATAAACAACAGCAGCCTATGAAAATCTAGCACGAACCTCTCACTCCTTTGATACTGATTTACGGTCTCAGTGCCGGATTCGAT
>CATIWQ010008883.1:0-22427 GCA_949673415.1 Euphorbia schlechtendalii
TTACAACATTATTTACAATAACAAGGAATAAAAATAATTCCTAGGTCAAAAATAAAAATTAAAAAGAAAAGAAGATGAACATGGAATTTGCAGCTCTAGGAACTCAGAGGCTTTACCCTTTTGGCGTGAATCCACTTCGACGTGTCTGTTTGATCCCCGGGAGCGTTCCTCGTTCGTTTTGGTTTAAGGGAAAGGGTTGATGTAAAATGTCCAAAAATCTCCATTTAATTCTTGGTATATTAGTGTAATTTAATTGAAAAAAGGATTGTTTTGTTGGAAAACAAAGTGTTTATTTTTCCAAAAGATAATCAGACTCGGGTTCTAAATTGGTTTTAGATCCGAAAATATCTGAGGAATTTAGAAGAAAAGATGAAGAAATTTTATAAAAAAATGAAGAAATTTTATAAAAAGATGAAGAAATTTGGGATCCAAAAGTGTTTTTGGATCCGAGAAAAAGTTAGAAGAAAGTCAGAAAAATCATTTTTATTTTTTTGTTCTCAAAGAGAGGATTTTTCTCTTTGAATTTTCAACCCCCCTGTACTGAAAAAAACCTGACTATTCATAGAAAAAAGAAGTCTCGAAAAATCCAAATAATAGAGCCTCACCGGTGAGGGATCTCGTGTGCGAGGCACCCTCACGAGGACTCACGGGGCCTCGCGCGAGGCTCCCTGGCGCAGCCTTGCTCGAGGCTCCCTCGCGAGGTCTCGCGTGGCCTGCGCAAGGGTACCTCGCGAGGCCTCGTGCGGCCTACGCGAGGGTTCCTCGTGAGGTCTCTCGCGGCCTGCGCTAGGGTACCTCGTGAGGCCCTCGCGAGGGTCCCTCGCATGGCCTGCACAAGGGTCCCTTGCGCGGCCTGCGCGAGGGTCCCTCGCCTCGCGAGGCCTTGAGCGAGGCTCCCTCGCACGGCCTCGTGTTCAGGATTACGTCTCCCCCCTTTATTTATATATATATATATATATATATATATATATATATATATATATATATATATATATATATATATTTCTTTTCTTTTGTATTTTTTTTAGTTAAATAATTTAAAACGTCCGAGGAGGATTCCCATTTGAAGATCGTCGGATAGTCGAAAATCGTGTGATTCGAGGATAAATTTCCCCAAAAACCATCATCATTGAACGCGTGAGCTGGTACAAAATCCCGTGCTCACAGTATTGAGAGAAAAATCAAAAGAAAGAGAGGATAACCAACGAGTTATGCAAAAGGTGAGGAATGGTACAGAGCAGAAACTGCAACCATTCAATGAGTGAAAAAAAAGAAAAGTAGCCTAGCACAAAAAATGGGTGCAAAGTACAAAGTACTTCAATAAACATACGCTTAAAAAGAAAAAAAAAGAGAGAAAGTGGTATGGAGCATAAAATGCAACCACTAAAAAAGGGGAGAGGGGTATGGAGCATAAAATGCAACCATTGAGAGTGTTTTTAGCATACTAGGTTACCTAAAAATTCCTTGAGAAGTGTGCTCCCTTTGTCCTTAATACTTTATATACTTTACTTGAGAGAAGGTAAAATTTGAGTAAGCATATAACGCTTATATGAAGACGCAATTCAATTGGCCCTCCATTAAGAGCAAAGGTATGCAACTATATTATATAAATTATACATTACTAATTTGTGGGAAATTTCGAATACTTTACTTGAATCTTATGCAAAGTGGGAATGTAGCACTCACTACAATAATCTTTCGCCAAATAAGGTACGAACTTGGATTACTAATTCTATGCACTTCTGTTGTTTACCTTGAGGATAAGACAAAAGTTAAGTGTGGGGGTGTGATAAGTGTATATTTACACTTATAATCATGATATGTTCAATCATTAAACACTATGGTTTATGTCATTTTATACTTCATATAAAAGATATCACGTGGTATGTAGTTGTTTTTTATGCAAATGTAGGTACTAGGTAAATCTTTGAAGTAAAATGATTGAAGTTGAAAATCTATGCAAAAGGAGTGAAAAAGGTGCAAAAAGATGCGTGGAACTTAAGGAATTGGAAAAGGATCGAAGATGTCAAAGATCGGTAGAAAACACAAAGAGGAATCATGTGGGAAAGGCATGTCATGATCGTGACTCAAATATCGCAGTTGCAACTTGTTAATATTCAAAATAGAAAGTTTCCAACCAAGTATTCATGGTTGTGACATAGGCAGTCACGACCTTGACTGTTTTTGGTCAACTCTTCTCTTCTTTCAATTGTCGGATAAAAATGATCAACTGCCATCAACCATCAGATGAAAAGACACCTTTTGAAAGTCAACCAATCATGAAAAGGTGCCTTTCCATTGTAGATGAGATCAAACCAATTCAACCAATCTTAATGAAGTGGTACAACTCTTCGCCAATGGACATGACCCTTCGTTTGAATGGATGCAACCCTTCTTACTCTATAAATAGGGCTTTAATCTCCATAATTTCATATGGATGGGCATGGTATGTGGTATATGGTATAAGGTGTATACGTGCATACATAGTTTGAGAGAGAAAATCGTGCAGATTTCGCTTCGTTCTAAGTTAGTGAGAAAATGTATAAGTGACTCGAATCTTATTTTGATCACTAGATTTCTCTACATATTCGAGTGATTGTTGTATAAGTGTAATTGCAAATCACTTATCAATAAAAGTTTTCGTTCTTCAATATTCGTTTATTCAATATTCACAAAGAATAGCATCCTATCAAAGGTTCTGTATGAGCCGAGACCGAATTCAAAGCAGACGTAGGAATTGTGGGAATTGACGACTCCCATTAAAGAGTGGATACAGTTTGATCAACTTTAGCTTTCACTTGCGTACCTTACAACTTTGCTTCATTTTCTACTTATACTTTCTATTTTAAAGTTTATGATATGTCTATTTTTCATATTGTGTATTTTGTGTTGAGTCTTTTATATTAATCAAGTTGTATGCTTTTAAGTTAACTTTAAGAGTGATTTCGGGGTTAACAAGATTGTGTATAATCACTGGATTTGTGATTATAACTCTATTTAGTGAGCCAACATTTTTGGAATGGTAACTTGCTAAATATGGCTATGTGAGAGCGACCCGTACTAAGCATAGTACTATTGTTATCTAGGTTTTTATAATCATCTTAATTCGTTTACACTAGACATAGAAAAGTCATTTCATTTGTTGCTCTGCGATGAATAATTGAATATCTAGGTGTCTATAACCGAATCTATTAAAGTAGTCTAGTGCATGTAATATCTTTTATGATTTTGCATGTTTTCTTTGCTATACTTGTTTGTAGGGATAATCTATACCGATTTCTTTTACTCTAATCTATTTATACATTTATCTATTTATTTAACATCATATTCCAACCAACCTAACAACAATAAAATTATCTATTTTATTTTCTTTATTCCATTACTCTTGTTGGTCTTTAGAACTTGTTCTCTCCCTGTGGGTTCAATATCTTTTAAAACTACATCACAAATGTATACTTGCAGTTATCCTCATTTTTTCTATTTTGATAAGTGGTATTGACAACACCTGTACTTTAAAGCAAAAATCTCATGAATAAGTTATTAAACTTATCAGTAGAAAAGTGGCAAATCCGGTTGGTGTGGTGATTATGAGGCATTTATTCAGGGATGCTCCTCCCGCTTTGTCCTTCGACTCATCCCGAGGTAGAGCGAGCACCTGCAAGGTTAGTGGGTCAGGTAGTTGGTTGTTTTGGCATGGGAGCTGGTGGCATTGGCATCGGTTGTCAAGTATGAGGGTTGTGTTAGTCATGTCATTATTGTCAATCTTGTATCTGATTTTCTTTATCTGTCATTGTAGGAGATTGCCTGGAAGAGGGCCCGAGTTCCAGATTTGAATACCTCGGTCGAGGGTATGAGTTCCACTACCTCAAGTATTATCGAGGGGAGACTGGTGGATTCTTTTGACTCATCTTTCAGCTTGATGAGTTATTCAGGGATGGCGAGGGAGGTGCCTATCCCACAGAGCCTCCACACACTAGCTTGTGACCCAATTCCACTCATGTTAGTCTTTGATTAAACATCTTATTTGCAAATATAGTGTAACATTTTCGAGATGTTTGACGTCTATTTATTTGCTTTGTAGTTTGCGCGAGAGGAGATGGAATGGGTGGCCCGGTGTTCCCTTGTTTTGAAGGATATAATGCTATTGTAGGACGGGTCACACACGTATGTTTCTTTTATTGACCTGTTCATGCTTGATTTTACATGTAAGCATGAAATGTTATGTTTTATATCTAAGATCATGATTTTTACATGTCTCAATGATTACAGGCATTGTCAACGAGAGGGGATGACTACGTGTGGCACTATCGGGAGCTCGAGGGTCGCTTCCAGACATTGGACATCATCAGGACTTGGGTTCTCGCTACCAGGCTTTGGACACCCGATATCAGAGTCTGGATATCTAATACCAAGAGCTGTTGTAGCAAAACACCGAGGCTGATTCAGCTCGAGCGGAGGAGCAGGCTGCTACCGCGAGCTTCGCCCATTCCTTGGATTTTGACTTCACTAACTTGTTTAGTAAGTCGGGTACTAAGCCACTACCCATTCTTGAGTGAGACTTTGGCTTCTTCAATGCCCCTCAAGCCCCTCCTGTACTGGCTCGACCAATGGCGCTTCTGGAAGTCTATGCCCTGAGGACTTCGAGATAGCTACCATGGCGCCTAGAGACCCGGTGGGTGGAGAAGGCATATAGGTGATGCGTAAGAGCTTTTCTTTTGTCAACCTTGTTTTTTTTCTTTTGAACTAGACACTCTGATAGCTTTTTTTCAGAACTTCCAAAACTTGGCTTTTATGGAAAGTGGAGAGGACTTTGGCTGTTGCGTATCGGGTCCTTACTTGTTGTGTCTTTGTTTTATGAAATTGGTTACTTGTTTATGAATTTGTTATGTGTATGTATGAATGAATGAATATGGTATGCTAATGTTCCTTGTTGACGTGTGTAGGCAACATCGGTTTTGATGGATTTCTTTTAGTTTTTGTTCACCGATATCGACACACAATGAGCGACTCAAGTCATTTCTCCACACCATCCAGGGGCTTGATTGGTGAAAGTTTAATGGGTTTGGGGTATGAGGCCACCAATATCTTGCTTCAAGGCTCATGAACATAGCCTTTGTCAGTGCTGCTCTAAAGTTTTGGGATCCGGCCACCCATGTCTTTCATTTTACTGATCTCTAGATTTGCCTCTTGGTTGAGGAGTATCATGCCATCTTGGGGCTTCCTTTTCTGAAGAACCCAACTCCTGCAAGGCTTTCTTTTGCATTTCCCTCCTTCCAATTTGGGGGTGAGGACAAGCTGCGAGGCTTGTGGAACTTAGAGTCCAGCAGACGCTTTTTATCAACTCCTCCTGACATCGAAGTGTTTTAGGCTGACGCTATCCTTAGCTGGTGTGAGATTACACCCAGCACTCATTTTTCATGGCCCTCCATGATATCCCTACTTCTTCTTGCGTAGTTCATTTGTGGGGTTGGAGCAGTTGCCCCTTTTCACTTGCTGTCTATTATCGACCCATTTTCTACTGGTCTTTCTCCTGTAGCTTTAGCTTTAGCAGAGAGCTTGGTTCATATAGATGCTGCTTCAGTGAACCTGGATGTAGTGGGTGACTACTTAGCTTTACTCGAGGTTGTAGAACCTAAGTTAATATTACTTCATAGTACTGAGTAGTTTTGGAAATAGCAAACTGTTTAGGATAGTGAAATTAATTGAGTATTAAGTAGACTCTTGATTAACAAAGCTGACTTGAGTTCATTCAAGGGAGAATAACTCAGTTTTGCTGGATGATTAATTGAGTTATGACTTAAAGTAGGAAAAGCTTAGTCTATGCTGAATACTACATAGTTTAATATTACTTCACTTAGCTCGTGCAGAGTTATGCTTTTATTTAATTAAAAGCACGTTCTGTTTGACACGTAGAGACTTAACGACACATGTGCTACTAACGTTGTCTATGATGGAATAGAATACTCCTTTAGTGCCTTTCAAGCTAAAAGGTGTTGAAATTAAAGAAGATTCCTGTGATCCTCACAATGTCAAACAATGTCAGTACGATTGTCAGATATTCCTCGCTACAGTCTGGGGATGGTAATGGACCAGATCTAGATCTGATCTGGACTCATATTTCCATCATTTCAAGGCTGAAACACATATCAACTACCTTGCACTAGCTATAAAATGATGGAAATAAGGGTTCAAATTAGATCCAGATCCGGCCCATTGCCATCCCTACTACAGTCCAAGTAAAAGGAATTTTTGTTATGCACCACGTCTCAAGTGTGTTCGCGCAAATCTGCCAACGTCAGCAAGGTCATCCATCAAGAAGATTCCACGTTGCATTCTAGTGCATCTCTCTCAGAACCAGATTGCTTGAAGATAAACAAGAACTTGTCAACATAATTTTATCACGCCTCAATGTTCAAATTCTATCTCTAAACGTTTTAGAATCTATATCCAATGGGAAGATTCGAAGGATTTGAAGAGATGAGAAATTGAAGATCAGCAATATCGTAAAGTTTGTAATCGCTACTTCGCAGAGCTTCAAAGTATAAATAGAAGACTGGAGAAGAAGTTCAAACTTGGTGAATCACTACGAATATCTTCAGAGCTAAATCACTGCTCAAATTACTCTAGCTTCAAAAGAAATTTCACCACAAGCAATCAGCAAACATCAAAGTCTTATCTATTTGTAATAAAGAGAAAGTACTTAGATTAACATTGTAAGGATTCAACATTTCTATAAGTTGAATTCAGTTCGCATTCTTATATTAATCTGAGTGTCAGTTTGGGAAGGGTACCCAAACTGAGTTAGGCGGTAGTTAGAAAGAAAGATATTTTCTGTAATTGTGTCTACCCACTGTAAAGGCTTCTCCACCTATTGAAGGAACGACTCACTAGTGGATTAAAGCTCGAAGATGGTATCTAGGGATTAGAAGTAGGCTAGGGGCTAAGCTAGGAAAAATCTCAGGTGTTGACATTCTAACTTTAAGCATTTAGCTTCATTAGTGATCAGCTCATTCATCTATATCACTCATACATTATCTGCTTGTTATTCAATTTATGTTGGAGAAGCTTCGTTTGACTACCGATCCTCTCTTGGGCAAGGCCCGATATCTCACTTTGCATTATGGTCCAAGGGGTTTCATCAAGAAGCACTACCGTTCATTAAGTGAAGAGGCTTAGATTGAGATTTTACGTCCTTACCGAGCTTCTAAGATACGTTAACTTAGTCCTTAATTGGAGATTCCGTTCGTGGTCACTGATGTGCATGATTCTAGCATGCTACTGATGGGCTTATTTGGTGTCACATCCTACTATCCTTCCTGCCTGTGTAGGCAGTATGGGCATCAGAAGCGAGTCCCTAGGCTTCTATGTTCAACACATTGGATGCTATACGGAGGCTTTGAGCGCAGGCTAATATTGTTGCTTTGGATTACAGTGCATTAGAGACTACTAATATAGATGAATTTTATCATGGATGGCTGGGTGAGATTAGGGGTCTGCTTGTTATCAACCAGCACTTTAAGGTGTCACTCGACTTGGAGCGTGACTAGGATGGCTTGGATTATCTTCCTCATACTTCAAGGAAGCATGCTCGCTAGAATGGTTAGCACCCGTAGGTTTACATTTATTTTCCCTAGAATTTGCCTTTTTCTAAACTTATGTTTGACTATTTGAATCATTTTTTTGACATTATGAGACTTTATTGCAATTTGATATGTTCACTTATGATATTATGCATGCACATATCCATGTAACATAAACATAAATCTTGCAACAATAATGACATTTCATAAATGATTTTAAAGAGGGTATGAATTTTCCAATGATTTGAATCATGCCACCAGCTACCCTAGAATAGGTTTTCTAACTCGCGGTCCCTCTATTCCTCGTAGTGCCCTAATTTTTGCCTAAGTCACCCTTTACGGGTTTTCAACTCAGCGGACTTTTATTTTTTTTACAAAGAAAGGTCCTAATTGTTGCCCAGCTAGCCAAGTGCCAGTTGACAGACTAACTTTTGACATTTTTCTCTTTTTTGTGTATTGCTTTTTCTGATTTATTTCTTTTTGGCCCTAAACGTGGTAGCGCTTGAGCTTGTCTTGGTTAATCGAGTTGATGAATTCATTTCCATCCATGTCCATGATCTTGGCTGCCCCTTTGTTTAAGATCTTCTTCACGACGTAAGGACCTTCCCAGTTTGGGCGAAACTTTCCCCGAACATCCACATTTGATGGTCTCATCTATTTTAGAACTAGATCACTCGCTTTCAAAGGTTGGCTTCTGAGTTTGACGAGGTTATTGTATGCCCTAGCCATGCGTTGTTGATACATCTACAAGTGGTCTAATGCTTTCAGACACTGTTCATCTATCATGTTTAGCTACTTGAATCTGGCTCTTGCCTAATCTTATTCCTTTAACCTTGCTTCCAAGGCTACTCGATGGGAATTCACTTCCATTTTCACTGGCAGTACTGCCTCCATCCTGTATACTAGAGAGAATGGGGTTTAATTAGTGGGAGTTTTGACGCTGGTTCTATATCCCCACACTAAAAATGGTAGTTTATCAGCTCAATCTCTGTAGGTGATATCCATTTTGCAAAATTTTCTTAATCGATTTATTGGCTACCTCTACTACCCCATTAGCTTATGATCTGCATGGCGATGATCGATGGTGTTTGATCCCATATTTCTCTATCAGATTTGATGTAGCTCCTTGGAACTGAACCACATTATCTAATACAATGTGATGCAAAATAGCATATTTTGCGAAGATGTGCTTTTCTATGAATTTGTCCATCTCTTAGCGGTGATATTACTGTAAGATTCAGCCTCTACCCATTTTGAAAAGCAATCGACTTCTACTTCAATAAGATAAACTTGGTTGAATTTTTCCCTACGCTGAGAATGGCCAAGGAGTAGATAAGCTATGGAGCTCGGATGGAGGTAAGTGGCTGATATCCCCATAAATCTGGCATTCGTGACATTGTCATCCAAAAATTCGAGACCATTTTCGTCCAAAAATAGCTTGGCGCTGAATTTTCTTTCCAAGTCCAAGACAGTTCATGTGGGGCCCATAATCTCCCGCATGCATTCCTATGATGACCAATAATGCTTCTTTATGAGTGAGGGATCATAGTAATAACCCTTCAGATGTGTGTTTGAACAAGTCTCCGTTGACTAACCTAATTTGTACCACCAATAGTCATAAGGAAGTTTTTTTTAAGTCTGTTGCTCCCTCTAGATATTCTCCGAGTCGCAAAAATTTTTCTATGTCCAAGAACCAACTATTGATGACTTGTTAGTCCTCAGTTTCCACTAGGCAACAGTAGAAAGGTTCTTTGGTTGTCTAAAGAATAATTGGTTTTATTGGTTGAGCCTAGGGACCTTCCCACATTGATGCTAGTGTAGCGAGTGCATCAGCTATTTGGTTTTCGTCTCTTGGTACATGTTGAAATGTAATTTTTATGAACCTTTGAGACGCCTTCCAGATTGCTTCTATATATGGTCAAAGTGATTATTTCTTGATTTCCCAATCTTCGGTGACTTGTTTGATGACCAAAGTAGAGTCCTCTACTACAGAAACTTCTTTCGCCCTAACTTTCTTAAGTGCCTCCAATCCAAATAAATACGCTTCATAATCAACGCTGTTGTTTGTTACTAGAAACTCCAACCGCTTTAATAGGGGTATGACTTTGTTTTATGGGGTTATCAAGACAACACTCAAACCATCCCCATTCCTATTCATGGAACCATCGAAGAACATCTTCCATTCCATTCAGGTCTCTTCGATTAGTGTTAATCATTCATCTGGGAATTTGAGATTCTTGACGTAATTGGATTCCAATGGTTGGTTGGCCAGAAATTCTATGACTGTTCATCCCTTAATAACTTTCTTAGTTATGTACTCGATATCATATTTTGATAAGAGTAATAACCACCTTGAGAGTTTTCTGGCTAAGATTGGCGATTGACATAGGTATTTTATCGGGTCGATCATAGCAAAGGTATGAATCTTGTAAGATTGAAAATAATGGCGTAGCTTCCTTGTTAGCCAAACCATTGCTGTGCAAATCTTTTCTACCAGAGTGTAACAAGACTCATATTCGAGAAATTTCTTGCTTAGGTAGTAGATTGTGTGCTCGCTACTATTTTCATGCTCTTGTACAAGCATTGCCATTACTGATGTTTCCTCAATCGCTAAGTATAGGATCAGGGGTTTTCCAGGTTCTGGTGGCCGGAGGACGGGTGGGTTTATTAGGTATTGTTTGATTTTGTCAAACACAATCTAACATTAGTCATTCAAAACTACCGGTTGGTCCTTTCTTAAAAGCTTAAATATTGGTTCGCAAATTGTTGTGAGTCTTGCAATGAATCTGCAGATGTACTATAGAGACCCCAGAAATGTATACACTTCTTTCTCCGATTTTGGTACGAGCATTTCCCTAATGGCTCTGCTTTTGTCATGGTCCTTTTCAATTCCTTTCTGGCTGACTACATAGCCTAGAAGATTCCCAGAAGTTACCCCACAGGTTGTATTTTTTAAATATGGTAAGGAATTTGTCCAAGATAATTAGGTGTTCTTCTCTAGTGTGTGACTTGACAAGCATGTCGTCCACGTAGACTTCAACTTCTTTGTGTATCATGTCATGAAGAAGGGTTGTGACAGCCCACTAATATGTTGCTCCGGCATTTTTCAATCTAAATGGCATCACTTTGTAACAATATATGCCCCATTATGTGATGAATGCCATCTTGATTTTATTTGCAATGGCCATTCAGATCTAATTGTATCCTGAGAAGCCATCCATAAAGGAGTACATGGCTACCCTAACGGCACTATCGACCAAGACGTCTATGTGGGGTAGGGGGAAGTTATCCTTTGGGGAGGCCTTGTTTAGGTCCCTAAAATCTACGCAGACTCTAACCTTGCCATCCTTCTTTGTGACCGGGATGATGTTGGCTAACCATGTTTTATATTCGATCACTTCCAAGAATTTGGCCTTGATTTGCCTAGCTAGTTCTGCCTTGACTTTTTTGCCCATTCCTGCCTCATGTGTCGTAGCTTCTACTTTACTGGTTTGATTCAAGGGTACCCTGGGGATGTCCTTGTATGACCAAGCGAAGGCTACCACATAACGTCTAAGTACATTTATTATCTCTCCTTTTTCATCAAGAGTAAAATCATTGGGAATTGTCACCATTTTCAGTGATTCATTCATACCCAAGTTAATTTCATTTAATTATGCGTCATGTATGTTAAAGACATTATGTGTATGATGACATGAATGCATGGTGCTATCTGGCAGAACATTAAACAAGAAAACAAAATCACTATATTTCATTAAATTGGCCTCATAGACAAAATTGTCAAAAACATCTAAAATGTTCATAATTACATCATCATTATTTTCGTCCTCCACATGTGTAGGGCCTTCAATTGTTGTGGTGGGAGCATCGGGAGTTGCTTCATCCTCCAGGGTGGTTTGAGTAAGCTAATCTATGAGGAGTTTGATAGTGTTGGATACAACTTGATCTCTAGTATCTCCTTTCTTCAACAATTTGCTAATGGCCTTTGTGAAAGCTGTGATTACATCCTTAAGTTTCTCCTCCTTCTTGGGTTCGGTCAACTCAGCTACTGTATTCTCCATGGATGAATCCATTCTTCCTCAGATAATAAAGGCTCCTCAGGTTGGTCAATCAGTTTACTAGTGGTGAAATCGAACACATCATTGAAGATTTCGAGCCCTTTGACTTCTTCCCCATTTAGCATTATCGGTTCAGGCTATCCTAGATATGCCTTACTCTTTTCAGGTTCGCAGGTGCTTACGACGTTCCAAAATAAGGGCCGCTGATGCTTATGCATTTCCTGTTTGGGGCAAAGCCCAATCCTAGCCCAAGTGTGACTAGAACAGGGTAAATAGCTCTAATGATCCCTAGAGTGTGCTTCCCCAGACCTCTTCCCGGGATGAAACCCTGTTTCTTCATTCGATTTTTCAAAATTCCACGGAAAAATGATACCCCTTTAGAGTTCTACGCTCCTTCTTCCTTCCTTCGATGGTCATAGCCACCCTCAACCCTTATGCCATTCTTTCCTCAAATGCCACGAACGTCATAACTGACTCCTCATCCGCCTTGATAGTTATTAATTTCCCATTGTCAATGAGCTTAATCTTTTGGGGTAAGGTGGATGGGACAGCCCCTACTGCATGAATCTTGGGCCAGCCTAATAGTAGTGAATATGTCACCAGAATGTCCAGTACAATGAACTTTACTTTGGAGGTCACCCCTCCTACAGTGACCTCAGCTTCAAAGACTCTGATCACCCCCTCATAGAATCATCATATGCCCGAATTACAGTGTCAGACTTTGTTAGCATATCCTCTCGCAGTCCTAGATGATGTAGAACTTTGAGCGAGCATAGGTTTAAGGCTGACCCGTCGTCAACTATCATGCAGGGAATTGACCGATCAAAGATTTGCACCCTGATAAACAGTTCCTTGTTATGCACACCGTGCTCTTGCGGCAATTCTAACTGACCGAATGTTATGGTTAGTAGCAGGCGGGGAGTAATCCCTTCCTCGATTACCGCACACATTTCAACTACCGAAGTTATGGGTGTCGTAGGCATTTCCATCAATTTCTTCGCAAGCCCCATCCTATTCTTCTACGATATTTCAAGTAACTTCAAAATGCTGAATTTTGCTTGAATTCCCTTCATATGGTTTACCAGGGCTTCAATATCTTGCTCATCCTCATCTACCTTTGAGGCAAGCGGTGGTTAGGGATGCTCCCTAGCAACCTCATTAAGAGTCGAGTTGTTTAGCTTTATGGCCTCCTCCCTCTAGAAAGCCCTCCCAATATGGGTAACTCTTAATACCCCATCCTCAATCACTCTTGTTTCAGTAAGAGTCACCCATGGATACTAACCATACCCGTCGTTGGATTGGACTCGAGATTCCTTCAGTTGGTAAGTGTCTAAATTGATGGGTTTCTTCCCATAAACTATAGTCTCGCTCTCATCTGAGGTTCCCTCATCTGTCTTTCTGTTTCACCTAGATTTGAGTACATAGGCATCCAGGTCAATTGGTGCCTTTACCGGGGTTTCTCCATGATCAACCTCTCCTATATCTCTTTGTGGCTTCGCTAAAAATACTTCTGCCAGGGGATCTTCTTCCATGCCTTCTCCTTCCATGCTTTCTCCTTCGTCAGTTACTATGTTTACTCCCGGGTTAGACCTTGACAGCATCATGAGTATAGAATTGGTAGGTATTCTAAAACCTATTGCATGAACATTATGAAGTCCAATCGTTCATTCCTTGTCAAGATGGTGGGGGTGATATGATAATTCATCGAAATCCATTATTGTTAGTCTTAACAGGTTGTAGTGATACTAGTTGCTCGACCCTTCTACCATCAGCCGAATACAAGTTTGTTTGATTGGTATCGTAGGCATTACCACGTAAATGAACATCCAGTGCTTTTATGTAATTGGTGAGCGGCTCACCATCCCTTTGTTTGCAAGTGAGTAGATCTCGCATGGTCGCTCCAGGAATGCAAACTCTGACTGGAATTCTGCAATAATGTAATTCTATGTGCCCTTCATTTTTTCTGACTACATGTCATACTATTGACTCGCCACTCCTGCTAGCGAGTGTGGAAATAGTGTTGCTATAATGTTCACTGACAAGCCTTGTGCCCGAAACAAGGTATAAAATTTAAAAAGATGGGAAGACGGTTCATCATTCCCATCAAATACGGACATGCTAGCTAAACTAAAACTGGCCCTCGGGATCTCCCTATCCCTAACTTCTTGATTTCTTGACTATGACTAGAGAATCTCCATTACATCATCCGAGTCCATACCTGACTCGATTACCATAACGTACTAGTCTTCCTTACTGGCCGGTGCTTCTCCTAATAGATCCATCCCTACGCGAAACAACATAGGTTTCTTACGTATAAAAACTGACAATCTAGCAAGGTTTGCCACATATGCCTTGATCTCGCCTCCAAACCCTCAATGACTTGACCCTTCCTATAGCATCTTCAAAACATAACTAGGATCCCTTCCCGATCCAATCACAAAAAATTCTCCCAGCCCTTTAGACACCCACTTCTAGACCTTCTCCTCCTCCAGCCATAAGTTAATCATTCCCACCTTTGACTTAAATTCGGTAAAGGGTTTGTTTTAGTACTCGGTTTAAGCACTGGTTCGTGAATGATCTTTATATCCACTAGCTTCTAGATAGCCTTTAGCAACTCCTTATAGTTATTCGTCTAGTTCCCCACTACTGCAAGGTAATGGCAGTAATTGTTCTTGTCCTCGGGCATGGGAGGGACATGCTTTTTCAAGCTCTCTATCTTCTTAACCTCCCATAGCTTGGTAAATAAAAATCCTAGATTGGCTGTATAAGGGGAGATGCCATGATACTCCTCATTGGGTAATCGAATAGCAGCCACCTTTTCCTCCTGTACTAGTTGCACTACTGGCTACTTCACCTTCACTTGCACGGGGTTAGATTCATCTTTCTTATACCAGTGCATGCTGGTTAGCTGCTCCACTGCCTCCTCCATAATGTCGTAACGCTCTATCTTTTCAACTCAAACAAACGCTTCCTTGCAACTGTGGAAGGTTTCTAACCCTAGTCTTTTACGATAAGATGGTAGTGTGCTATCCAGAAGCTTAACGATCATTTCTCGTAAACTCAGACGAGACTGCAACCTGACTTGCATAGCCATCCAATGCTCGAAATAAGGGTTGAAACTCTCCCCCTACTTCTACCTCACTACTTCCAAATTCTGCATCGTAGTGACCATCATGCTGTTAAAGCCATAATGATCTACCATCGCTTAGGATAGGCGCCCCCAATCATAAGTAATATCCATAGGTAGATGACTGTACCACTCATTTACAGGACTCCCAAGCCTAATAATGAATAGCTTGACCATCATACGATCGCTTATCCTTAAAGCCCTCATCACATTCTAGTAGTGTGCGTGATGAGCATGAGGGTCTGTGTTGCCTGTGTACTTCTCAAATTGGGGCATAGCAAAAGTTTACAGTAGCGTGTCATCATCTTTATCTACCAATTGTGTTGGGATACTCGTTTTCCCTTAAGCAATATGTCCACCATGGGTGGTAAAAAACTACTGCCATAATTATACCATTCCTGGCTACTAGAGTATGTTGTTTGGTGTTCCTAAGTAAGCACTATACTACCCCCCGATTGTAGTATCCTTGACCCTATAACATCTGAGAAGGAGCACCCCAACTTGGAATAGGAGGCTGAGTCAGGATGTAGCTAGAGGAGGGTCTAATCTCTTTTAACCCCACTATCCTTGGTGCAAAAGAGGTCAGACCCGGCTGCCCCTGGAAGAATTGTCCACTAACTTACGACTGAGAAGTGTTTCCAAATTCATACATGTTTTTACCAACCTGTAGCTAGACTTACCCCACACCAAACTGGTAGTAAGCGGGAGTGATTGTGTTGGAGGTTGGGAACATCGCAGTAGAAAAGGATGGTCCCTCAGGTAGAACTGTACCACTGATGTTTAGATTGAGCACTACATCATTAGCCCTCTATTCGGGCTATCTAGTTCAGGTTTGATGGTTGATAAGTGACACAAACTAGTCACTATTAGTAAAGGCATTCATTGTTGTAGCAATCTCGGTGCTCACCGAAGATTGATTTACCTACGAGTTCAATCCCTGCCCCAACCTCTACCACATTCTCTTCTTGTAGGTTGGCCATATTATCGAAAATGCATGGACTGCGTGTTTCTGAATCCGAACAAATTCTTCACTAGAGTCTGTGTACGGAACCCCTTCCAGAGTGGTTGTGATTGGAGAGATGCCGATTAGACAGTGAGAAGCCTATTCCTAGCCCTTTGATAGACAAGCTTTTTCTAGGATGAAGTAAAGAGATAGATCATTAGGGTATGCATATTAAGTCATGATTCTTGATTTATGCGTGAAGTGTTAATGTTATGGCTGCGTACATAAAGGGTTAACATTCCATGATACGAAATGAAAATTAATCAGAACAAAACAGAAGCGTTAGTCTAGGTGATAAGGATGAGTGAATGAAAGTCCAGCCCTTGGGGGTGCATTCAAGATCTGCACTCTATCTATGGGGCAGTGTGATAGGAATGATGTGATGAAGTGACCTTATTACCCATGTGAAAATAGGTCAAAAATTCGAGATCTGTTGTTGTAACTAGATCTCATGAAGATGTCCAATTATTTTCGAGTAAGATGTGTGACATACCCTGATGAAAAGTGGTTAAAAAAGTATGAAAATAACTACAGTATGTAGCATTTAAATGTATGTTTTGGTTCTTTTTACCCAATTAGGGCAGAGTCTAGGATGTTGATGTGAGCATCGTTATAAGAAAGGTATGCAGTGATGTATGAATTATTTCCCTTCATGGGTGGATAGTTCAAGTGAGTGGACACCTTGAATAAGGGTAAGGTAGGTTTTTGAAGTAAGTTCGCCCCCATGTGGACTTAGGTTAGGACATCAACTAGGATATCCTTTAATGTGGGAGGATATGGTTTGTGTTTTGCCTCGTTTAGGTAAGTGATGTTACATGATTCTAATTGGTTTCATGTTGCCCAAGGGTGACACGATCTCGAGTGTCAACTAAATCCTAAGTATGAGTGACACTAAATTGGCATCATGTTGATGATAACATGATATGTTCGTTTTGTTTTTAATATTATGAGTGTGTGCATCCAAGTGTTTGCATTAAAATTAGTGGTTAGTGTGGCACGTTTGTACAATGCATGATGAATCGAAAAGCGGTAAACACATAGCACATAACACATAATATCCAACTTCTAACCATACAACTCTCGCGTGTACGGTTTTTGGCTAGTATCTATCCTAAGTTTGGTTCATCCTAGAAACACAAGGGTACTAAGGAGCGCACCTACAAGAAAATATAATGCATGGTCGTTTGTTGGGTAACACCCTAGGGAAAATGCTTACAGCTTATTTACATGAGGTTTGTAAATGGGTTATTGATGTAGAAGGTTCTTGTTGCACTAAAATACACTCCAAGCCTCTCCCCAAATGGGTTCGAGGGAGGTACATGTGATATGGCAACAAGTGCTCCACCCGCTCAAGTACTATCATTTTGTAGGGAGGTAGATTAGTACAAGAGAAAGCTTCATAGTAATAGGGTGCCTTAAACTTATGGGCTAATCCCATCTATTGCAATGCTAATTTATGAATATGTCATAACTAAGAGAAAACAGAATAATGTGATCAATAATTTTCAGCACTTATCCAAAATCTAAAACCTTAAAAAATAAGTTTTTAGAAAAACCCCTAGCGGAGTCGCCATTGTGAGCGAACGACATGAAGCGATGTGCTGAGAGCGCATGGAGATGAGAGGCGCGGTCTATCGGGGTGTTTAAGTTGAAAATAAAATGTACCGGATCGAGGACCCGGAAAATTAGATTGAGAAAGTGAAAACGTTTTTAGATCGGTCAAACCTGAATCCGCCATCTTTTAGTGTAGAGTCGCAACCTGGATTAGCTCTTCCAGGAATTAAAGTCCTATGAGGCTTAACGTCCGGGGGATGGCCCACTAAGAAAAAGAGATTCGGGTTCAGGATAAGTTGCTTATTTCTTATTGGATCACATTATATTACATCTATAGAAAACCGTATTTCATAATTGCGCATATTCGTAAATATGTCTTTTTTGAGTTATAATGCATGATTCACGTATATTTAAAAGCGATAAATTCAAACATAAAGAGGTAAATAAATGCGGAAAAGTAAAGATTAAAAATTACAAAACCTCATGTGATGCAACCGTCCTCCTAATCTTTTAATTACATTTCCCAAAAAAATAATTAAAATTCTATACCCGAAGGAAAATAAAACCATAGGCACACATCTAATCCTAATCTACCTGCATCCACAAAGGTTAGCACAGGATATTTCACAACATTTACACATATGATCGATTTAATTTCGGCAAGGCCCGTGTGACCTAATTAAAACAAATGACGATTAGAAATTCTTATTTAGAAATAAAAAGGTTCATTTTTATTAACACGTTGGTTGCTCATTTTAATTAGTGAGAATGCTCGCATGGCACAGATGCGAGGGCTGTTATCCGGGAATAGATTTTTTTATTCCCTTCGTGGGGTTATTCTAATAGATATCTCCATTAAATAAAAGAAATAAAAGAAGAACAAGAATTATTGCAACAATATTAACATAATAAAAATAAAGTAAAATAATCTCTAGGTCCACATGTAAAATAAAGTAGAGAAAAATACAATGAGAATGAAATGGCAGCTCTAGGAACTCAAAGGCTTACCCTTACGGAGCGAAACCACTTCAAAAATACACGCTTAACCTTTAAGAGTAATCCTTGTCATCTTTTGAGTTTTTGGTGTTCGAATAAAAAAGTTTTTTTTTAATTCGAAAAATGTAGAAGATCACAGTGCTTTTTAGTTTGTATAATTCTGTTGAAAATTTTCGATCCTAATTACTAAAAATTCCCGAATATTTATAGGAAAAAAAACCTGCATATCCAAAAATGGAAAGAAATTTTGGCGAGGCTTGCCAGACTTCTGGCAAGACCGGTCCTCGATCCCTGTATTTTTGTATTTTTTTCTATTTTTTATAAATGTTAAAAAATATTTTTTGTTTACTTTTATTAAACTCTAATTTTTTTAATTTAAGTCCTTAAAAACAAAATTAGAGACGAGGAGCACTCCCATTTGAATCCAGATAATAAAAAATTGTGTAATTCTAGGATTAAAATCCAAAAAGACAACATCATCGAATGTGCTAGCTGGTACAAAATCCTGTGCTCACAATGCCGTTTCTCAATGTCTCAGCATGACTCTGCCTACGTTAGCAATGTTAACCAGTTTGAAGATTCCACATTGCATTCTCGCGCGCCTCTCTCAATTAGAATTGGTTGAAGACAAACGAGATTTTGTCAACGAAATTTTATTATGCCTCTACGTTCAAATTTCTATCTCTAAATGTCCTGGAATCTGTCTCTAATGCAAAGATTCAAAAGATATGAAGGGAAGAAAAATTGAAGAATTGCAAGGAGGAAAAGTTTGAAACGGCTACTCGCAAAGCTTCAAGTATAAATAGAAGACTAAAGAAGACGTTCAAACTTGGTGAATCACCTCAAATTTCTTTTAGAGCTGAAACTCTGCGTAATTATCTACAGCTTTAAGAAATTCCAAACTCAATCAATCAGAAAACAATCATTCCAAATCTGTTTGTAATAGAGAGAAATACTTAGATTTAACATTGTAAGGATTCAATATTTTATAAGTTGAATTCAGTTTGTAATTTCATATTCAAATCTGAGTGTCAGTTTGGGAAGGGTACCCAAACTGAGTTGAGTGGTAGTTAGAAAGAAAGGTACTTTTTGTAAAAACTATGTTTACCATTTGTAAAGGCTGCTCTGCCTAAGTAAGAAACGAACACTAGTGGATTAAAGCTCAAAGAAGGTATCTAGGGACTGGAGGTAGGCTCGGGGCTGAACTAGGATAAAATTCAGGTGTTGAAGTTCTAAACTTTCGCTTTAGCTTTTATTGTGTCCAGCTCATTCATCATTCTATCTCTGTTAAGCATTTTTCTTGAAAAACCAATCCTCAGCTGGGTAGAATATTCAACAAGAGATTGTAGATAAACTGTGCTGGCAAAGTTGAGCAGTTTATAAGTTTTTATATCAACTCAGCATGCATACTCGACACGCATATAAAAACTTAACTTGGTTAAACAAAATTTCATAAATATTAAAAAGTAACTAAGATTCCCATTCACCCCTCTACGGTTGTTTACAAGTTATCTAAGGACCAATAAGTTCCAATTAAGTTATGGCTTAGAGTAGGAAAAGTCATGTGCTGAGTACTCTATAGTTTTATATCTATAAAGTACCAAGTAATTCTACATTCACCTCCCCCTCTTCAATTATTAAAGCCAAAGAGGACAAACACAAAGGAATATTTTATCTTCACAGAAACATTTAAGAGTATAGGTGTAATTGTAGGTTAACATGGCAATGATTATTAAGCTTTCACTAAGAAAACTAAGTAAAACTACTCAGTCTTCGCTGAGTTATATCATATAAACAATGTACTCAAAGCTACTCAACTGTTGCTACTCTAAAAGCCATAACTTAACTAAGTGTATGTGAAGTTGAGTTATTTTCCTAAAAAAAACTCAATTTAGCTTACTTAATTAAGAGTCTACTTCACACCTAATTAATTTCACTATCCTAAATAATTTCTTATCTTTATAACAAAAGTATTGTAAAGTACTATCAACTTCAGTTCAACAAAATTTAGTAGGAACATGGTAGGTAAAGCAAATACATGTTGTGAGCAAGTGATTATTGGTCCCTCTCACGAAACAATGATGAAATCTTATTTTATAATACTTGCTATCCAGCCTATTGTGAACCCATAATCGGGGCTAAAATGGCATCAAAAGAAGTTCCTTGGCCTTTCAATCCTTTTTCACATGTTAAAATAATTAATTTAATTATTTGATAATTTTTTTCATAGGTTTAGTTCATCTCTTCCTTGTTTTAGGTTTAAAACAAGTGTTTTTAGCCTTAAAACCTTGTTTTATTCATTTAAAATAAATGAAAATAAATAAAAAAAATATTAAAAGTTAAATTGTATATATTAGAAAAATTAAAAAATGTCTAAAAAGTAAAAAATATCGATTTCCGTTGTCATTCAAGGAAACCGGGACCTCGGGGGGTCACTTGAGTCCCCGTCGTCCTCTACTCAGTCTAATTGGACCACCGCCGGTCTAGCTAGACTAGTGGTGGTCCAATGGTTAGACTGGCAGTGATTCGATTTAGAGGGGCACTAGGTAATATTATGGATTTCCCCTTTTTTACTATTTTTTGGGTGTTTTTCACTTTGCCTCATTTTTCAACTAATCTAAAGTGGTATAAATACGTTCAAACTTTGAGGAGATAGGGAGGATACCTCATCTCAGCCACTTTCTAGGTTTGTGTGAGGATAGAGAGAGAAGTCCAAATACATGATGAGTAAGTTTGATTAAATCCATCGTTGTAAACTTATATTCTTCTCCTTCATTCCTGAATTACTTCTTCAAGACATTCTCATCATCAGCAATAGTAACCAAGAATTCGAGGACCCATTCTTCGATAAAAGGAAATCGCATATTCACAAACTTCTGCAACCCAAATAGCGAGAAATACTCCTCTACTTTCGCATGAATCCCAGCATCAATAGCAAAAGTAGGATTGTAGAAAAGCATACCGTGAAAATTGAAATTCTTGATTCTCAAGTATCTTCCTACTTCCTCGTCACTATAAATCGGAAAGGGACAACCAACTTCATTTTGTTGATTCACCAGTTTGCTTTTCCTCTTGGATGAAGTTGCTGTAGACTTCTTAGGAGCCATTGAGATCAAGAAAGAAAGAATAGTGCTTGATTTTGGAAAATAAAGAAAACTTGATTTTTGCAAAGGTTTGAGATTATGAATAAGAGTTTTTGTGAAAACAAAACATGAAAAGAGGTTATTTATAGGGAAATTAGGATAATTATTACCTTTTCAACGGATATATTCTAAATATAACTGTTAGAATATAGCTATTACAGCAATAATTACTGTGTAGATAGCGCAGGTCATGATCGTGAGAGTAACTCACGATCGTGACTTTCTCTTACTCAAAAAAATAAAGTTCAGGTTAAATATATCACGAGAATAAATATATTTTTTTGTTCTTTTATTATAAAACTATACTAATTTAAAATACAAAAAAATCATACTACTATTTTATATATATATATATATATATATATATATATATATATATATTTGTAGGAAAATATAAGAGATTTAAGTATCGAAGGAGTTTTTCAACCCCTCGACTTCATGTTCATGAATGAAATCTAGCTTAATAACTTCTTGGATGCAAGAATCAATCAAGTCAAGTTTCATGCAAATATCTTCATCCATAGGATATTTATCAGCTTTACCATATTAAATTCAACATTATCATCACCTATTATTAACTTAATTTTGCCTTCCAAAACATCGATCAATGCTTTGCCAGTATGCATAAAAGGTCTTCCTAAAATTATAGGACACTTTTCATCATATGCAAACTCTAGCACAACAAAGTCAGTTGGGAAAACAAATTTATCCACTTTAACTAGTACATCTTCTATTATGCCATAAGGATGTTTAATAGACTAGTCAACCAATTGCAAGACCGTATTTTTCCTTTTAACTTCATCATCAAGCTTTAACTCTTTGAAGATTGATAAAGGCATAAGATTTATACTAGCCCCAAGATCACATAAACATTTTGGAAAAGAAATGTTTCCAAGTTTACACGGAATTGTGAAACTTCCTGGATCTTTTAGTTTGGTGGGCATTGTAGCAGTTATTATTTTACTA
>CATIWQ010008893.1:0-12727 GCA_949673415.1 Euphorbia schlechtendalii
TTACACCATCTACTGCATTAAACGGTTGATTTGAATCTCTTTTTATAGAGTGTGAAAGGCTACGTTTATCCAAACGAATAGTCATGTCCATTGGTGAAGGGTTGCACCATCTTCAATGTGATTGGATGCAAGATTTCATCCTTATCTTCAATGGATAGGCACCTTTTCATGGTTGCATTATCTCCAAAAGGTGTCTCTTTGCCTGACAGTTGATGGTGGTTGATCATTCTTATTCGGCGGTTGGAAGTTGAGATGAGTTTATCAAACCCTTCATGATTCGTGAGTGTGGCATACATGTCGTGATCATGAATGTAAGTTAGTAACTGACTGTTTGTGATGAATGATAAGTCATGATTGTGATAGATAGTCATGAGCGTGATTTGGCCAATCGCGAGTAGGAATCACGATCGTGATTGGGTTGTAACTTATGCTTTTCTTCATGATTCTTTGATCTTAAGCCAATTCCTTGCATTCCACACATCTTTTTTCTCCTTTTTCACTCTTTTTGCATAGAATTCCATCATTGATCATTTCACTCCCAAGATTCACCTAGTTTCAGCACTTGCATGAAAAACAACTACATACCACGTGAAATCATTTATATCAAGTATAAAATGACTCTAAACCACATCATTTTATGAGTAAAAATATCAAGATAATAAGTGTAACTATACAATTATCAACAAGGTTTTGGTCGGTGAAGATCCATGTGGATCAATCTTAGAGGCTCTCCTAGTTTGGAAGTTTGTGCTAACAAAGTTCTGCTAAATGGCTCTAAGTGAACACCTCTACCAAAGAAAGAGAAAGCATGCACCAACTGGTAATATTCTAAACTTAGATGCTATGTTTCTTTTATAAGCTTTATAAACCTGAAAGCATATATGAAATGTTTTAGCCTAGATTATATCAATCATGGCATTCTTAGAAGATCCTTAGGTTAATTTTAAGTTTTAAAACTCCGCATTGCAACTTTTGCATGTTCAATTACTGTCATGATAAACCAGCAAAAGCTTGTCAACTAGAGTTGAGGATTGGCATAGATACTTCATTGGATTAATCTTAGCCACTACTTGAATTCTATATGATTGGAAGTAGTTCCTGAGCTTCTTAGTGAGCCAGACCATTATCGCATAAGTCATCTCGACCATCATGTATCAACTTTCATACTCAAGAAGCTTCTTGCCTGGATAATACATAGCATTCTTGCATTTATCTTCTTTCTCTTGGATAAGCATTGCCCCTACTGAACACTCTTTGATAATTAGATAGAGTATGAGAGGTTTTCCAAGAGTAGATGGCTTTAGGGCTAGAGGATTGATCAAATAATTTTTTATCCTATCAAAATCCAACTGACAATGCTCATTCCAGGTGATCGGCTGCCGCTTTTTTAGAAGTTTGAATATTGGCTCGCAAATGGTAGTCAATTGGGTTATGAATTGACTGACGTATTGAAGGGACCCGAGAAATGATCGCACTTCCTTCTCTGTCATAAGAGATGGCATGTCATGGATAGCCTTTATCTTATCCGAATCCATCTCAATCCCCCTCTGACTTACGATAATCCCTAGCAGGTTGCCAAATGTCACACCAAAGATGCACTTCTTCGAGTTGAGGTGCAGATTATACTTCTCTATCCTTGAGAGGAAGCATTCTAAAATAGCTTAGGATGTTCTTCATTGGTTATGGATTTAACAAGCATGTCATCCACATAGAGTTCGATTTCTTTGTGAATCATATCATGGAGCAAAGTAGTCACAGCCCGCTAGTAAGTTGCACCAGCATTTTGCTAGTTAATCAAGATAATAATTGAACATGCAAACATTGCAAGGCAGAATTTCAAAACTTAAAATTAATCTAAGGATCTCCTACTCATGCCATGATTGATATAATCAAAGCTAAAAATTTCCATAGATGCTTTTAGGTTTATAAAGCTTATAAAAGAAACCTAGCATCTAAGTTTAAAACATTACCAGTTGATGTGTGCTTTCTCTTTCTTTAGTGGCGGTGTTGCCTTAGAGAATTTGGCGGAACTTTGTAGCATGAGCTTCCAAACTAGGATAGCATATACGATTCTTCATCGAACAATACCTTGTTGAGCTAGAAACCGTTAGTAGACAGCACCCGCTAAATCGCTCAAAGAACAACCCAAAAATATAAATCGAGAAGGCTTACTTTAATTAGAAAGATCCTTCAAAAGAATTCTTCGTTGTTTTGAGAAACTCGTGAAAGATCTTGCACAACGAACAAAGAAAGATATGTCGAACTTAGACAGAAAGGTTGAACTGAAGTGATGAACAAAGAGGAATTGGAGGCCTATATATAGGGAAAAGGTGGAGTGTTAAACTCCCCCTAAAATACTATGTGGGATGGGCATTTCACATTCAGGTTGGCCGCGTGGGTCTCTAGGACCCGCAGGTCCAAGCCACAAGGCAAGCTGCCTTGTGCTGCAATCCCAGGCTTGCGCGTGCGGGCTATCCCCATTCGCTAGTGGCCTGTGAGCTTTTTCAGCTCACAGGGCAGCCATGCAGGCCCCACTTCTAACATCCTGTGTTCATTTGGGGCCCACTCACAACAGGAAAAATTTCCTTGCCCCACTTCGTGCATTTTTCCCTATTTTTTCTTTATTCCGTTTAATTATTAATTCGATCTAACCAATTAATAATTCTTCCAATGAAATCAACAAATAGATTTTCTAGGCATAGACCCAGTCTATAGGTTCTTACTTAGTTTGATAAAGACACAAAGTGTGTGACCTCATACGATCCCAAAGTATTGAGCCACTATAGGTTAACCTAAACTTGGCTTCCCATCCTGACCGATATGGAACCCGAATGCTCTAGAAGATCAAATGGGTTTCTTGCAAAGGTGTATGATCCCCCAATACTTGTAGTGTCACGTGCTTGTGACTTGATCTGGTTCTCCAGTAGTAACCAATACTATACACTCCTTCCATCAGGTTAAGTACCATCTAGTGTATTGAGCTCGGATTAAGTGTCAGCTCATGGAATAGCCATAGTTATCATGGAATTAGACTTGTTCACAACGAGCACCACTTGGCCATTATGTATCTAGATTGACTAGAAACCCATTCTATCAAAACTCTGACTAGAGGTTTATGAGTGTGTCACTTCAACAAGGGGCCCTAAGGTACATCTCTCACTATATCACTATATCAGGAGTAATGGATCCCATCTTGCTACTTGGCTTACCAACATGTGATCATTACTATACCCGTAATCACCCATGTCATTCTGATCAATAGGTTATGAATAAGTATGACCCAAAGTATAGCAACTCCTACACAAGATAACCAGTATCTCAAGTCTGAGGGTACTTGTACTGCTACTGCAATAAGACATGACACCAAAACATGGATATAGTTATTTCTGAGTGTTTTTCTTATAGAAGTCTCCCATGTACTCCTGAATACATTCATGTGTTAACTCAAGGTACCACCTTCAGCTCATGAGGTCGGCTGCTTGATACAAATAACCATATCGCGAGTAATCGTCGATAAAGGTTATGAAATAAACAAAACCCTCATGTGTCTTAACACTCATTGGACCACATACATTGGAATGAATTATTTCTAAAGTACTAGTGGCATGATGTTCCTTTAAAAGGTTTCTTAGTCATCTTCCCTTTTAAACAAGGTTTGCACGTACCATAGGATTCCTATTCCATTGGGCTTAAGTCTCCATATTTATGTAACTTAGTTAATCGAGTCTCATTTATATGGCCTAGACGACAGTGCCATAAGTATGAGGATTTCTCATTATCCAATCTGGTTTCTTAACAATGTTCATATTTAGAATTCCAGTTTTAGTATCCAGAACATAAATGCCATCCACAGATATTCCACAAGCATAAAGAACATTATTATGTTGAATTTGACATTTATTATTAGAAAATAAAATTTCAGATCCCGTTGTTGCTAAAAGTGCAACAGAATTAATATTCTTAGTGATAGCAGAAATATAATAGCAATTGTTCAAAACTAAAACTAGGCCACCAGGCAAATGAATGCTATATGTCCGTATAGCTGTTGTAGCAACCTGTGCTCCATTTCCAACTCTTAGGTCCATTTCCCTCTTTGAAAGCCTCCTACTATTCTGCAATCCATACATAAAAGTACAGATATGAATACCACACTAGTATCTAATACCCAAGTAGACTCATAAGGAACTGTAGAGAAACTCTTTATCATGAACATACCTGAAGTAGATACCTCACTTGGCCTCTTCTTCACTTGTTCAGAAATCAAAGCTTTGCAATCAAGTTTCTAGTGTTCGGGCCTTTTGCACACAAAAGATATTCCTTGGGGATTCTCCTTTTCAATAACCTCATTTTTTACCTTCATGTTGATGGGTTTTAAACCTTTACCTTTGACGCAAGTTCTACTTGCCAAGGTAATGTTCCTTTAGCCTCAGACCTTCTCTTAAACTTTTAAGTTTCTTGATAAACTCAGATGTCTTGCTGGTTTGACATAAGATAATCTTTCACAAAAGCTAAATATTTAACAAACATACTTTTTATCATGAGATGTATGTCATGCTTAGAATCTGTCTTGATTCCTATCTAAGCCAATCTCCTTCAATTCTGTAAGTATTCTATGCATCGCTCAGTGGTCATGATCCCATCATCTCTCCCAGAGTCATAGAGAAATCTCAATATTTCATTCCATTCAACTTTGATGCCCTCATGAAGTCCTCTAAGATGAATAAGCATGGATTTTAGGTCCATACCTTCATGTTGTTTTTAAAGCATCAAACTCATGTTTTCGAGCATCACTAATGACACCATGAAGGCATCCTTCTTGTGCTTAAGATATGCTTCTTTCTCTTGGATAGAAGCCTCAGCATCAGGATTGATTGGTTTCGGATAATCTAGAACATAATCCTTGTGGCTTTTCTTAAGTTCCTTTCTAAGAGCTTTAAACCAATTGTCAAAATTGATCCCTATCAATTTATTATCAAGTATCGGACGGAGACTTATGTTTGGATTCATTGTTCAACCTAGATATGAGATAAAATTTGTTTAGACATTAGTACATGTACATGCATTTAATATAAGGTCTTTAATTAAACAAATAATTCCTAATATTTTCTCGACATTCAAATAGTCCCTTCTATTTAAATTCGAGAAATTTGGTCAAACCAGATTTCCTTAGTAGGTAGCACCCATAACCACTCATCATGACCCTTGCTATTACAGGTCACGCTATAATAAGATAACCATGGTTGGAACCCATCCATTTGCATCTCATGCAATTGTTAATCCATTTGAGTTCTCTTTCTCGAGACATGCATACCCAATTGTACGACTCCTCAAATGTGTCTCCAATCTAGCATTAGCTCCAATAATATGAACAACTAACACATTTTGGTTAAGGCATTAACCCTACAAAGTCTCATGACCAAACACATGTTAAGGGAAGGCATGTTGTACATGTGCTTATATCTGTCAATAAGGTTCGTATCACAACTTATGACGGGAAGACTATATACCTCCTTAATATTGTTGTGGGGATTTTATTGGTGCCGCTGGTCTCGCCCAAATCTAGGTCTTATATGATGGATATGATTATGAAAATAATAATTCTGGGCTATTTAGAATTATTAATTCTGAGGGAACATGATCGGGGACTGGTATATAATAATCATTCCACTATGCCAAGACTTCACATAGCATGCAAAATAAACAAGGTCCATGTTTAAGTCATTGCACCTATGTCTATAAGTTTTAATTGAACAACTTAAACCATGTTTGTAAAATCATATGCGAAATTCAATTCCCATACTAGAAATCAACTAAGTTATAAAAGTCCCTTAGGTACTTTTAAATCTAACACCGATGGAGATTTCTAGGTAGGAGAGACCCTCTTTAAAGTGAATGAGAAGCCAAGTCCATTCCTTGACAAAATAACCTCGGGCATTTCGATTTTTTTTACCACAGATGACTATGATTTAAAGATTTCTTTCTTTAATTGAGTGAAGTACAGGATGACCCTCAATCAAAGCATTTACACGTGTGCTAAAACATTGCTAATTTATATGATAATCACCTAGATGAAGTTTGAGGAAAACTTTAATCTAGTTATCACATCAATTTCTATAATAGGAATTGAAAGCTATGTCATGCATAGCATACTTTAATTCAAAGAAAATATCATTTGAGCATATTATAATCAATCATGCATAGCATAAGGCAGGCTCTGATACTACTACTAGTTAATCAAAATAGTAATTGAACATGCAAACATTGCAAGGTGGAAATTCAAAACTTAAAATTAATAAGAGGATCTCCTAATCATGCCATGATTGATATAATCAAAGCTAAAACATTCCATAGATGCTTTTAGGTTTATAAAGCTTATAAAAGAAATCTAGCATCTAAGTTTAGAACATTACCAGTTGATATGTGCTTTCTCTTTCTTTAGTAGCGGTGTTCCCTTAGAGCAATTCAGCAGAACTTTATTAGCATGAGCTTCCAAACTAGGATAGGATCTAATATTGATCCACATGAATCTTCATCTACCAAAACCTCGTTGAGGTAGAACTCGTTAGTAGACAGCATTAGCTAGACCGCTCAAAGACCAACCAGAAAATATAAACCAAGAAGGCTTACTTTAATTAAAAAGAGCCTTCAAAAGAATTCTTCCATATTCTAAGAAACTTGTGAAGGATCTCGCATAACGAACGAAGAAAGAGATGTCGAATTTAGAGAAAAAGGCTGAGTTGAAGTGTTGAATAAAGAGGAACAAAAGGCCTATATATAGGAAGAAGGAGGAGTGTTAGACTCCCCATAAAATACTATGTGGGATGGGAATATTCCCATCCCACATCCGGGTTGACCACCCAGGTCACTGGGACTCGTGGGCCAACCCCGTGGTTCCAAGCTACAAGGCAAGCCCTAATGGGCTTTCCTTATGTCTCAAGCTGGGCTTGTGGGCCTTCCCTCAGGCCTAGGCTTTTTAAAAACCCGCGCACTACGTGCAAATGCTGCCTTGGGCAATGATTGTGGGTTTGCAACCCTTTAGTAAGCGCGGACTATCCCCACGTGCTAGCGGCCCATGAGCTTTTCAACTTTCGGGGTAGCCACCTAGGTCCCACTTCAAACATCCTATGTTCATTTGGGTCCACTCACAAAGTGAAAAATTCCCTTGCTTCTCTCCATGAATTTTTCCCTATTTTCTCTTTATTCCGTTTAATTATTTAATTCTGTCTAACCAATTAATAATTCTTCCAATGAATTCAACAAACAGATTTCTCGGCATAGACTCAGTCTATATGTTCTATACTTAGTCTGATATAGACCCAAAGTGTGTGACCTCGTAGGATCCCAAAGTATTGAGCCGCTAGAGGTTAACCTAAACGTGGCTTCCCATCCAGGACCCTTTAGGCTCAGTGTTCCAGACCAATATGGAACCCAATAGCTCTAGATGATCAAATGGGCTTTCTAACAAAGGCTTAGGATCCCCCAATACTTGGAACGTCACGTCCTTTTGACTTGATCCAGTTCTGTAGTGGTAACCAATAAAATACACTCATTCCATCAAGTTAAGTACCATCCAGTTTATTATGCTCGATTAAGTGTCAGCTCATGTAATAGCTATAGCTATCCTGGAATTAGACTTGTTCACGAAGAACACTACTCGGCCATTATGTATCAAGATTGACTAGAAACCTATTCTATCAATCTTGTACTCTGATCAAAGGGTTTATGAGTGTGTTGAAGGTTAATCAAGATAGTAACTGAACATGCATAGATCGCAAGGCGGAAATTCAAAAACTTAAAATCAACTTGAGGATCTCCTAAGCATGCCATGATTGAAATAATCTAGGTTAAAATGTTCCATAGATGCTTTTAGGTTTATAAAACATATAAAAGAAACCTAGTATCTAAAGATAAAAGCATTACCAGTTAATGCGTGCTTAATCTCTCTTTTGGTAACGGCATTCCCTTTGAGAAATTCCAATGGCACAAGCTTCCAAACTAAGAGAGCCTCTATGACTTGATCCACACGATTCTTCACTGACCAAAACCTCAAAGAGGTAGAACCCATCGATTGATAGCAGTTGCTAGAATACTAGTAAATCCACCAAAAAATCCAAATCGAAAGCTCACTTAAACGTTGAGCCTTCTAAAAGAACTCTTCGATTTGTTTGGAGAAACTCGTGGAAGATCTCACACAACAAAAGAAGAGGAGGATGGTTATTAGAGAGAAAACAAGCTCAAAGCTTTTTGGTTTGTGTGAAAAATGAGAGGCATGAATGCCTATTTAGAGGAAAAATGGGAGAGTGTTAGACTCCCCCTCTAACTCTACATGGGATAGGATATCCTATCCCATGCAGGCGGGTCAGCCACGCGAGTAGGGCAACCCACGGGTTGTGTCATAAAAACATCCCTGTCCAGATTCTCGTTAAGGAATGGTGTCTTCACATCCATCTGCCAAATCTCATAATCGTAATGAGCGGCATTGGTAAAGGGTATCTTGATAGACTTGAGCATGGCCATCGGTGAAACTGTTTCATCATAGTCAATGCCTTCTTTTTTACTATACCCTTTTACAACCAACCTTGCTTTATAGGTAGCTATGTTACCATCCATGTCGGTTTTCTTCTTGAAAACCCACTTGCATCCTATGGGTTTAATCCCACTTGGAGCATCAACCAAGTTCCAGACTTCATTTTCGTACATGGAGTCCATCTCTGATCTCATGGCTGAAAGCCATTTATCAAATTCTGAGCCTTCCATTACCTCCTTGTAAGTCTTGGGCTCATCATCTTCCATTAGGAAGAGATGTTTAGCATCAGTGATGATAAAACCGTATCGCTCAGGAGCAATGGGAGCCGACCTGACCTACGCAATGTCGGTGTTATAATTAGCTTTTCCATGCTTACACTATCTTGTGTAGCATGTGTAGGTATAATCATTTGATTGTCTGTTTGATCTACTTGAGTACCTAATTCAAGAATGCTCCCACTAGCTTTCGCAAGTATATGCTCATTCTAGAGGAATTGAGCATTTCTGGAAATAAGGACTTTCTGTTCCTTGGGATCATAAAAGGTATACCCTATAGATTCCTTAGGGTAACCTACAAATAGACATCTTATCTGAACTTGTCCTTTTAACATATGCAGGACATCCCCAAACTCTCAGGTGAGAAAGAGTGGGTTTCTTACCATACCATAATTCGTATGGAGTTTGATCAACTAATTTAGAGGGAACTCTATTTAGTATATAAACTGCACTCTCAAGTGCATAACCCTAAAAGGATTTGCTGAGTTCTGCTTGGCTCATTGTTCGCAAGATTTTGGCTATACTCATTCCGAAAGGCTTATCCTCAGTGACAGTGCCAAAAACTTGTTACCAACTTTTTCTACTAATAATATAAAAGTTCTAAATATGAATAGGTGTTGTCAGTACCGATTAATAAATTGAAAAATGATGATAACTGCAATTATACAGTTGTGATGTAGTTTTAAAAGATATCGATCCCACAAGGAAGGAATTTAGTTTCAAGGATCAACTAGAGTCATGAAACAAAAGAAATAAGATAAATTGTAGGGTTGGATGATAGACTGATGAATAGATAGATGCATGAACAAATTAAAGAAGATGTAAACTATATAGATATTCCCTAAGAACAAGTATAGTAGAGAAAAATATGCAAAGCAATCAAAGTTGTTTTATGCACTAGATAACTTCAACAAACTCGTTTCTAGAAGCTCAAATATCCTATAATTCATCGTAGAGCAACACATGAAATGATTTTTCAAAATCTAGGGTAAACGAATTATGACACTTATAAGAACCTAGATAACAATAATACTATGCTTAGTACGGGTTGCTCTCACACAACCATATTTAGCAAGTTACCAATCCAAAAATGTTATCTCACTAAATAGCGTTATAATCACACATCCAGTGACTATACACAATCTTGTTAACCCTTAAATCACTCTTAAAGTTAACTCGAAAGCATATAACTTGATTAATCTAAATGACGCAAGATGAAATACTTGTTATAACACATAGACATATCATAAACTTCAAAATAGAAAGTATAAGTAGAAAACAAAGTTGTAACGTATGTAAGTGAAAGCTAAAGTTGATCAAACCGTATCCACTCTTTAAATGGGAGTCGTCAATTCCCTCAATTCCTGCATCTACTTTGAATTCTATCTCGACTCGTACAGAACCTCTGCTAGGATGCTATTCTTTGTGAATAACGAATAAATGAATGTTGAAGAACATAATCTTTTATTGATAAGCACTTCGCAATTACACTCATACAACAATCACTCGAATATGTGGAGAAATCTAGTGATAGAAACAAGAATCGAATCACTTATACATTTTTCTCACTAAAACTTTGAACTAGCGAAATCTATAACTTTCAATCTCTAATGTGTATCACGCATATCATCTATTATGCTCTCCACCATATATCACGAAAGTGGTTGGGTTTGGGACTCTATTTATAAAGTGCGAAGGGTTACATCTATCCAAACAAAGAGTCGTGTCCATTGGCGAAGAGTTGCTTCACTTAAATGTGATTAGATACAAAGTTTTATCCTCATCTTCAATGGATAAGCACCTTTTCATGATTGGATTGCTTCCAAAAGGTGTCTTTTTTTACAGTAAGTGGCGGTTGATGGCTATTGATCATTTTTATCCGGCGGTTGGTAGTTGAGAAGAGTTTACCAAAAACCATCACAAGTCGCTAGCGCGATATACATGTCGCTATAGTGAACTTTGGTTTGCAGCTTTCTGTTTGTGAAGAATGATAAGTCACGATCGCGAATGGGTGTTGTTCACAAGGCTTCGACTCTAATAACTCCTAGGATTTTTTATTTAAAAATGAATCCAAAACCTTATCTCCCACTTTCCTACCTATAAGATATAAGTTCAAAATACGAACAGGTGTTATCAGTACCGCTTATCTAAATAGAAAAATGGTGACCACTGTAAATATATAGTTACGATGTAGTTTTTAAAGATATTGATCCCACAGGGAAGGATTAGCTCTAATGATCAATAAGAAAAAAGGAATAAAGAAAATAAAATATTTTTGGATTTTAGTTGGGAGGATTAGAATGAAGAATGGATAGATATATGTATGGAAGACTAGAGATTCTAAATATATAGATTTTTCCTATGAAATAAGTATAGAAAAGAAAACATGCAAGTTTAACAAGTTATTACGTTCACTAGACTAATTTAACATAATCGGTTCTAGACACTCAGATGTTCAATGATTCACCGCAGAATAATACATGAAATGACTTTTTTAAATCTAGTTCAAATGAGTTAAGACGATTATATAAACCTGGACAACAATATTACTATGCTTAGTACGGGTCGCTCTCACATAGCTAAATTTAGCAAGTTACCATTCCAAAAATGTTGGCTCACTAAACAGTGTTAAAATCACAGATCCAGTGACTATACACAATCTCTTTAAGCCCGAAACTACTCTTAAAGTTAACTCAAAGGCATATAACCTAATTAATATAAAAGACTCAACATTTTGACACATAGACATATCATAAACTTTGAAATAGAAAGTATAAGTAGAAAGCAAAGCAAAGTTGTAAGGTATGCAAGTGAAAGCTAAAGTTGATCAAACCGTATCCACTCTTTAATGGGAGTCGTTAATTCCCGCAATTCGTGCGTCTGCTTTGAATTCGGTCTCGGCCCATACTAAACCTCTACTAGGATGCTATTCATTGTGAATTTTTAACAAACGAATGTTGAAGAATGAAAACTTTTATTGATAAGTGATTTGTAAGTACACTTATACAACAATTGGTCGAATATGTAGAGAAATCTAGTGATCGAAACAAGGATTCGAATCTCTTAAACTTTTTCTCGCTAAGACTTATGAACGTAGCGAAAACTAAATAATTTCACTCTCTATCTATTCGCACACTATGTCTCTCACTTTTCTAATTCCAATGCCACACCATGCAAGGAATTTGTAAGGTTTGGAGGCCTATTTATAGAGTTCGAAGGGTTGCATCTATCCAAATGAAGAGTTGTGTCCATTGGCCAAAGATTGCATCACTTCATTGTGATTGGTTGAGAAGCTTTAATCTTATCCACAATGGATAGGCACCTATTCATGATTGGTTGACTTCTGATAAGTATTTTTTCATTGGTGGTTGATGGCGGTTGAGCATTCTTATCTAGCGGTTGGTAGTTAAGAAGATTTGACCAAAACACCATCCAAGTTGCCATGATATACAAGTCGTGACCGTGAATCTTTGTTTGACAATTTTCTATTTCTGAAGTGTATCAAGTCACCACCGTGAATTGTTGAATTGTGTTTTTCTTTAGAATTCTTCTTGTAACTTCACAGATCTTTGACAGCTTTGATCCTAAGCCAAATCTTTAAATTCCACAAATCTTTTCGCTCCTTTTCACTCATTTTACATAGAATTCCACTTTAGATCATTTTACTCCCAAGATTTACCTAGTATCTGCATTTGCACTAAAAACAACTACATAACACGTGAAATCTTTTATATGAAGTATAAAAATGACTTAAATTATAGTGTTTATTGTGTAAAATTGTATTGATAATAAGTGCAATTATACACTTATCATACCCCCTCACTTAACTTTTACCTTGTCCTCAAGGTAAATTCAACAGAAGTGTATAAATTGGCAATTAAGTTCATACCTCATTTGGTGAATGACTATTGTAGTGAGTACCACA
>CATIWQ010008922.1:0-11264 GCA_949673415.1 Euphorbia schlechtendalii
AATTTCTTTTTCAAAATATTTTAATAATATCATGATTTATATTTTTAGACCTAGATTTATTTAGTGTTAAATTATTATGAAGTGTGTTAGGAAACCCCCACGAAGGGAACCGAAGTTCCCGGATAACCGACCCGATAATTACTCTCATGCGGCATTTTCACTAAAAATGGTAAAATAAACTTATGTGTTTAAAATGAACCTTTTTATGAAAAAGAAATTTCCAACTCTCCGATGTTTTGAATTAGACCGTTCGGGTCTCATAAAGATCAAAACGAACATACTTGGAATTATTTGTGGCGTGTCGTATTTGTGCTAACCTTTGTGGATGCAGGTAGTCTAGAATAGATGTATGTTAGGATTTATGTTCCTTCGGGTATTGCTTTTCATTTTAAAAATCAAATGTAATATTTGTTAGATATCAATGTATTTTAGGCGATTGTATTCCCTAGATTCTCGACGTATTTAGGCGATTTGTAATACCCCAAGCCCAATGATGTAATTAATACCCCGTAGAATAGGCGCATTTAATTTCCTACGTGTTTACTTTTCGCAATTTATTTACTATTTTATGCATGTGCGATAAATATAAACTGAAAGCATCTAGTTTAGTTCGAATATTATAAACGTGGTTTCTCCCTCATAGTGTAATTTAACTCAAATGATGACAAAATAGATAACTTATCCCAGTCCCGAATCTCTACTTTGTGGTACGGATTAGGCATACGGATCTAAGCTATACCGAAATTTCCCGGAAGAGCTGATCCAGGTGGCGACTCTGTAACACAGACTAGAGATCCTGATCTCGAGTCTTTTGTACTTGGAACCCATTTATTTTCAAGCACAACCATCAGTCTCCCATAAGGGAACCTCAATTCCAACACGCTCTTTTAATGCAACATTTTTGAAAACACCACACCCCATCTCATGGGGCCGGCGCCTGGCAACGACCGCGCTGGTAGAACATCATCCACTCACAGGGGGTAAGCTATATCCATCCCTGATTGTCAATTGCATCGCTTATGGATTCATGAGATGGCCTCCGTGAGTGGTTAAGAATTGTTTCCATAATTTCATCATTCCTGGTTGTTGGAGGATGGCATTCCCTGCGCTTGGATAAGAGTTGTATTAACCGTGGGGAAATGCCGCAAAATTGGGTAGTTTATGTGCCTGGAACTTTGAGGCAACTGACGTACCCCAAATGGGAATAGGCTGTTGGGTCATTCCTTGGTGGAAAGGCCCTAGTGCGAACTCCGGCTACCCAATTCGTCCCGGGAAGAATTGATTCTGTGAAGGATCGGTAAAGTTATATCCTGGCTACCCAAACTGAGACTAGTTCAGCTGACTTTGTCCCACCCCATATTGAAAAAAGGTGGTAGAATTTGGGTGCACTGCATGTGAAGTAGGAGGTCCCCATGTTTTAGGTTGGCTAGTTGGACGGCCGTTGTTAAGGGTAACTTCCAGGCTTGACACGACATTCTGAGCTCTCCCCACTTGTTGGTTAATGAGCGATGCTAGTTGTTTGCTATTTTATCCTGTAAGGACAGAGTGATCCTCCCCCACTCCTTCTTCTAGTGGATTGGCCATGAAAGACATGCGTTTAAATGAATCTAAATCGGTACTCGAGTCCTCACCTGAGTTAGTGTACGAAATCCCCTCTAGATTGGCCATGATTGGAGAAATGAGGACCAGGTGACGAGCATGCCTTTTCCATGCTAAGATATACAAGTAGAAGATAAGACCATGCATTTGAAAGACCTGATTCATGATGCGGGATATACGTGAGATGTTTATTGTTATGGCTACATTCATAAGGGGTTAGCATGCCATGATGTGGGATAAATAATGTGTTTGTCAATCCATTTGAAACAAATCGGTTAGTCGTTAGATAAGATAAAAATAGATGAAAATGAAAATCCAACCCTTGGGGATTGACTTGAGGTCTGTGTGATGTCCATGTGACATTGTAATATGAGTGGTGTAAGTGAGGTGACCAAGCTACTCATATGGTAATAGGTAAATATTTTTAGATTTCGCGAGATTTTGCAAGATCTTCCATGAGTTTCTCCAAGCGATGAAGAATTCTTTAGAATGCTCTTTCTATTTTGAAGTGAGCCTTCTCAGTTAATATTTTCAGGTTGTTTTTTGAGTGGTCTAGCAGCTGCTGTCTACCAATGGGTTCTACCTCAATGGAGGTTTTGGTCAGTGAAGATCCATGTGGATCAATCATAGAGGCCATCCTTGTTTGGAGGCTAGTGCCAACAGAGTTCTGCCGAATTTCTCTAAGGGAACGTTGGATCCAAAAGAGAGAGTAGGATGCATCAATTGGTAATGATCTTAACTTAGATGCTAGGTTTCTTTTATAACTTTTATAAACCTATTAGCATCTATGGAATGTTTCAACTTAGATTATATCAATCATGACATGCTTAGTTGATCCTTTAGGGTTAATTTTAAATTTTGAAAATCCGCCTTGCAATGTTGCATGTTAAATTACTATCTTGATTAATCTGCAAGAAGATGTCTTTTTGCTTTGCACGCTTATGAGGAATCTCCAACATTCTGTATTGACACCTTTTGGCTGTGATGACTACATAATTATTTGTTTAAATATCAATTCTTTTTACTTAAAAAGCGTCAAAGGGAATATTCTATCTTCATAGAAAAAGTTAAACGCACAAGTGTCATGATATTCTAAGGTCTCATTTGGTTGGCGGAATGGAATATAATATAATAGAATAGGAAATGAATGCAAAAACATCAATTATGATACATGAATCTGACGTCAGAGGGAATAACTCTTCCCAGTTTCCATGGGAATCATGGAATAGCTATTCCTTCATTTCAAAGAGGAATAGCTATTCTGTGATTTACATGGAAATTGGGAGGAGTTATTCCCTCCGACATCGGAATCATGCATCATATTTGATGTTTTTACATATATTTTCTATTCTATTCTATTCTATTCCGCCAACCAAACGAGTCATAAGTGTCTCATAAATACTTAGTATTTCACTAAGTAAAAGGTACTCAGAACACGCTGAGTTATATCGCATAAACTATAGAGTACTCAGCACATAACTTTTCCTTCTTTAAGCTATAATTTAATTAAGACTCGGTAAAATTGAGTTGTTTTTTCTAATACACACAAGTAAAACTTGAAAAATTAAGATTCTAATTAGTACCTAATTAATTTCACAATCCTAATTAGTGTTTTATTTCCAAAACTCTAAGTACTATGAAGTACTATTAACTTGGGTTCAATAAATTTCCTACGAGTACAAATCCTTCTTTCCTTTTAGACCAAAGCAGCAGTAACAACTAAGAAAGAAATAGATTAGCTGATTAGCCATTGTTCTAATAGCTCTTATCCATTAAACATAGAATAGGACACACTTGGTGTACTTGTTAAACCCAAGTTAATAGTACTTCACAATACTTAAGTTTTGGAAATAAAAAATTACTTAGGATAGTGAAATTAATTAGGTAGTAAGTAGATTCTTAATTAAGTTTAACTTGAGTTTGTATTGAGGAAAACAACTTATATTATCATTAACTTAATTAAGTTATGACTTAAAGTAGGAAAAGTTGAGTTGTTTTATACTACATATTTTATGCGATATAACTGAACTAGTTCTGAGTAGTTTCGTACTTAGTAAAATTTGAGTACTTTGTAACAGTGACTTTATATATATGACACCTGTACGTTTAACTTATTATGTGAAGACAGAATATTCCTTTTGTGATGCTTTTAGGTAAAAAGCATTGAAAAAAAGGATATTTATGTGGTCCTCACTACCAAAAGGTGTCAGTACTAAATGTTGGAATTACCGCACTAGCATCCAAGCCAAAAAGGTATCGTCTCACATATGCCATTTTCTAGTATCTCCACGCCATCTGCAACATTAGCAAAAGCATCAAAATGCAAATCTCCACATTGCATCTTGCGCTTTTCTCTCAATGAATTTGCATGAAGATATAAGAGTCATTGAAGAGATAAAGATTAACATATTAATCTCACACCTAAATGTTCAAAATCACTATTTCTAAATGTCCCCAAATCTGTTTCAAACAGGGAGATTTAAAAGCTATGAAGAAAAGAAATTTTGAAGATCAAGTTAGAACGAGAAGTTTACAATAGCTAGTTTTAGTTTCTCTATAACTATAAATAGAGCCTTGAGCAAACATTTACAACTTTGTGAATCACCTTGAATTTCTTCGAGCTGAAACTCTACAAAAAAGCAAAAAGAGAATTCGAAATTCCAACTCTAGCAATCCTAAAGCAAACAACCAACGCACATATATTTATTTAGAGAGAAATCAGATAGGCTTAGATTTCTAGATAAGCTAATTCATTTGTAAAGGATTCAATGATTTATAAATTGAAGTCCTATATTCTTCATTTTATTTAAAAATTTGAGTGAGCCAGTTTGGGAAGGGTACCCAAACTGAGTTCCGTGGTAGTTAGAAAGGAAGGTATTTTCTACAACTTGTTCTACCAATTATCAAAGGCTGCTCTGCCTATTTAAAGGAAAGAAACTCTGGTGGATTTAAGCTCGAAAAGGGAATCTAGGGACTAGATGTAGGCTAGGGGCCAAACTAGGATAAAACTAAGGTGTTTTCTATCATTTTCTCGTTATATATATCTTTGACATTGTTGGTGCTCATTCATCATCTCTCTATCTATTTAATTTTCTTGAACACCATCCTAAGCTTAGTAAGTTTTACTCAATAGAGCTTGCAGATAAACTAAGTCAGCATAAGTTGAGTAGTTTATAATTTAAGCCTAAAAGTTGCACTCAACTTAGTATACTCAACATGCATTTAAAATAACTTAGCAATCAATTTTAAATTCTAAACAGAACAAATCTGCATTTATCCCCTCATCTGCATGATTATTAAAGCAAAAATTGACTAACAAGTGGTATTAGAGTAGTTTCTCAACTTAAGAATAACCTTCTTGAGTATAAATATCTGATGGCTTACAATAATCCCTCCTAAACTTTCAATCATGGATAGACAACACTCCTTAAAGAAGGATTGTCTGTTACCAGGCCTCCACTATTTGATGGCCATCATTAAATGTTTTCGAAAAACAGAATGAAAATTTTTATACAAACGTAAAGCATGGAAGTATGACTAGATATTAGTTAGGACCTAAAATTCCTACCATTATTAGGAATGGGGAACGTATTCCAGTTAACCTAAAGGATTACGATGATGCTGACCTAAAGCTCCTCAATGAGAATGCGACAGCAATCAACTACTTACATTGTATGTCAGATTTGTCAGAATTTAACAAGGTTGTAGGGTGCCAAACAGCACAAGAGATATGGAGGAAGTTGGAAGTCACCTTCAAGGGGATTGACAAAGTAAAGTAGTCCAAGATCAACTTAATGACATGGGAGTACGAGTTATTCTAGATGGGCACCAATGAAGGTATTCAATCCATGAATATTAGGTTCATTAATATTATTAATAAACTCAAAAGTCTAAGAAAGAACTTTACCGAGGAAGAAATGGAGAAGAACATTCCTAAAAGTCTCACCAAGGAGTGGGATGCAAAGAAGAGCGTAATCGAGCAGGCTCATGATTTAAAGACCTATAGCTATGATGAGCTTATAGGCACCTTGTTGACTTAGGAGATGTACCTAAGGAAATATGATGATGATTCAAAGAGAAGCAAGGGCAAAGAAAAGAGGGCAGAGAAATTATCCTCAAGGCGGACTCATTCGAACATAAGTATAGAAGATTCAGATGAGCAAATGGCCCTTCTAACTAGAAGATTGAAGCTCTTCATGAAGAAACACATGAAATTCAAAAAAAATAAGTTTTCCAACAAAAATAAGCCAATTCAGCAAAGAAGAGTAGTTGAGGAAGGACAAAATAAAGAATATAGGAAAGATATCAAGTGCATGCTTTGGCTATGGAGAGAAAGGTCACATCCAATCTTTCAAAGATGGACAGATTCAAGAAGAAGTTTGGGTAGAAAAATGAGGCACTTCCTATCACATTGAGCGACTATGAAGAATCTTCATCATTTGATGAAAAAGAAAATGATTCTACCAACCTATGCTTGATGGCAATTGACAGAGATAGGGGTGAAAGCTCATCATTAGCCTCAAATTGCAACCATTCCACTACTGACTCAAATGCTAAGAAAAAAAAAGGGAAAAACACCCAAGCTAAGGTACATTATGAAATCCCTTTGTCAAGAGAGAACATCAAGGAGCTAGTGGGAAAAGTGAGAATTTGGAAGACACGGTTACTTCCTTATCTCTTGGTATTCACTTTCTTTAAGAAAAAGCTAAGTGTTATGAGGGACATAACAACAATCTCACTAAGCAATTAGATGAGTTGACTGTTGAGCTAGAAGCTTTGAAGAATGATTGAGTTCCTTCTCCAGCCAATAGTTCAACTTTGAGTAGCCAAACTAGCAACTCTAAAAAGAAGCAAAAATCTTCTCCAAAAAGGAAAGAGAGTTAGCCTAAACCAAAAGAGTTGTGTGGCTTTTATGGGAAGGTTAGACATGCGACTTTGTTATGCAGGCATAAAAATGGATATTACGACTAGTATAACTAGAGTAATTTAAGCACTGCTAACAAAGGAGGACCCAACTCAAAAGCATGGGTACTCATTATATTTTCTTGTAGGTACGCTCCTTAGTATCTTCATGGTACTAAGATTGAGACAAACCAAAAACCCTACACGCGGGAGTTTTATGGTTGGAAGTTTGGACGTTGCATGCTATGTGCTATGTGTATACGGTTTTCACTTTGTCACTGAACAAATGTCATACTAACCATGAATTTTTGTGTAGACACTTGAACACACACACTCATGATATTAAATGTCGATATCACGATACCAAACCAATATCACATCCACTTAGGCACAGTTGACACCATAGATCGTGTCACCCTAGGACAACACAAAACCACTTAGGGATATCACTTACCCTTTTTTTTCAACGAGATGTCCACTTGACAGCCCTCTATTAGCCAGCACATGGCGAACATACCTTCCTTTTACTACGTGATGACCACTTGACATCCGACACTTAGCCCCGCAAGGGGCAATAACATTTCCTACACATCATCTTTGACATGTCCACTCAACATCCAACTCACAGCCCTTCTGGGGCAATTATACACACCAAAAGCCCAAACGGGGCAAATACCTACCCAAAACCATTTTTCCCACATTAAAGGATATCCCAATCGATGTCCTAATCTAAGCCCACACCAAGCAGACTTACTTCAAAAGTCTTACCAAATCTTCAAGGGTATACGCTTCATACCCAAATTATTCGCCCACACAAGGCAACAATTCACGTATCACCACATACACTCAAATACCGATGACTATAAAGGCATCCAAAAACTCTGCCCTAATTGGGTGAAATTCCCAAATCATTCATTAGGTAGTTACATACGGTATTTTTTTCATTTCATTACGGCTTACCCGAAATAATTTTGACCTCCTCATGAGACCTAGTCCCAGCACTCAAACCTCTGCCCGCTTAGAATCATGAACTTCTAAGCCTAAGGTATAACACACAGTTGTACTCGAACTTGAACCTAGAATTAGAAAACGTGACAAGACAACGTTACTTAGGATAAGATCACCCCTGGTTATAGCAATGCTTGCCCGACACTCGAACCCCGTCTGTTTGGAGTCATAAACCATAGGCTATAACACATTTATCCGAACTCAATCCTAGAATTAGAAGACGTGACAAGACAGCGTCACCTAGAAGAGGATCATCCTTGGTTATAGCGATGCCCACTTGGCACCTGAACCTTTACCAGTTCGGGGTAACAAACCCACTATACTAAGAGTCACACGGTACAATGCACTAGTTACCCAGACTCACACAATTGTGTGGACGCTAAACAAAGTCACACCTCAACCCCAAGCCTACTACCACACGAGTATTACGGTAATCGACCTGTTTGTTCCAAATAGATTGACAAACACAACCCTCAACATCACATAGATGTCACCTCAAACTATTTACCTATTACCACACGGTAACTTGGTCATTTCATGATGTCACACAGACATCGTGCAAATCTCAAATCTAACCCTCGTTATTGGATTTTCATCTTCACATGTTTTCGTCTTTACTTAATGACTAATATGTTTGTTCCAAATGAATTGACATACATGTTATTTCACATCATGGAATGCTAACCCCTTGTGAATGCATCCATAACATTAAAACATCTCAAGCATTTCTCGCATCACGAGTCATGACATGAATCTTACATACGCATCTGACACTCAATGAAGGGTATTACAGTAATTGTGTGAACTTCACCTTAGATATCATGTCGATGTCATGTTGGCCTCAAGTCATTACCACATGGATAGGATCTTATCACTACCTTGTTAATTTCACATAAATACACATAATCATGTTCACATACCTAGTCTTAGATGACATGCGAGGCCATGACACCTTAGAATCACACGATTCTTAGGACCATGAACATCATGACATACTATAATATAGTGGCGTCTGCATGGCACCCGATCCTCTGCCCACACGGGGTAACTAATACATAACATTCATTAGAAGCCACACAAAGTGGTCATTCTCATGCACAATATATAGGTACATATCTAAATTTCACAAGGGTACAACACATTATTTACCCAAACTCACACAAATCATGCACTTCATGCGAAGGAGCTATGGTTGCAAATTCTTAAACGGAGACCTATTACCATAAGGGTAGTACATTGATTTCATAATATCTCCCTTCATCGTTATAATATCACACTGACATTATCTTGACCTCAGGTCCACATCACATGGGTTGGGTCAATTCATTACATCATACATGGTGGTTCCCACTTGACATTTGAACCTCTAATCATATGGGGGCTCCAACATAAATCATTCATTAAAGGCCATCCATAGTGATTAATTTCATTCATAGTGTATATATAGACATTACTTTCACTAAGGTTCAACACATTGTTTACCCGACTCACACAAACTATGCAAGTGAAGCCTATTCACAACACGAGAATGCACCATAATTATTCTCAATCTTGAAAGCCTATTACCACACAGTTAGTAAGACTATCTCACAATATCACCTCATTCCTTATTAATTCACACGACATAGGTGGAAAAATTTACCACATCATACCTAGCTTAGAAAGTATATCATCTTTTTATCTTATTTATTTCAAATGGATTGATAAACAGGAAATTTATATCTCCATGACACTGATCATTCATAATGCAACCATAACACATGCACATCATGCATCTATGGCTAGTCAATCATACAATCACGCATCAAGTATCTGACATGCATGAATGGCTGGCTCATCTCCTCATCCAGATTTCCCAATCGTGATTTGATAAGAAGGAGGAATGTTATATTGAGCTACCTCTGGAAAGTATCAACGGGGAAATGACCACTTCTTGATTGGCCTCACTAACAATGAGAAGTGTGTAACGGCTATCCTCTACCACACTCATCATTGAAGCGTAAAGAGATTCTAACGGAAACCACGCTTTAGCCAGAATTTGAGGTAGTATGGGTAATCTCAACCATGACGAACTTTTGGGAAAATAACAAGTCAGGGTTAGTGCAAGCTAGTGCCGCCAGATCCATAAAGCATTGAATTCAGTTTGTTCAGTTAGATCAACCTGAAGGAGTTTCAACAAGCCAGCATTTGACCAGACTCAGGCTCCGTCAATGGTAAACGTTACAGTCACTCTTCGAGGAAATACTTACCTCCAAGAATGGCTCAACCTGGGAATCACTACAGTCACTCATTTGTAATCAGGGTTTCAACAAGGAACTGAATGAATGGGTCCTCAAAACTTGATGCCCATCATGGTAGCAGCTCTCGACCACACATGATAGCCAAGTTCTTAAACTTTTGACAGAACTACTACCCTACTCCATCGGTAGAACATGATGATGAATGGCTTCCTGAGAAGTTTTATGATGACGAAGCTAATGGATTATAAGGTAGAAGGAGATCCCTGATCACATCTGATCAACTATCAAATTATGGTGTTCATTCGAGAGAAAGAGGCAGATTGCATCTTCTTTAATGATTTAAGAAAGTGTCAGATTATCCAACGGTCAATTATGGATACTATATAGAATCTTGAGACTGCCAAGAAGAAACCTCATCTCTTGAGAAGATTGTGTCACCGTCAAAGACAAGTCAAGGGTGCGGCATGTGGCAACATCGGTACAGGAAGATGTAGCAGAAAAGTCAATTCCAAATACAACTCGACGGGGAATCTTTTTATGGTCTCCATATACATGTCATGCATATATCATATCATGCTCATGCGATACACATACATAGCATACATATCACATATTTGACATGAACTCATAACATGGTGTTATGTATATATTATACATATGGCCGCAACCATTAATTTTGTGCAGGATTACATACAATAAGGTTTGATTTCTTATTTCTTTTGCACACACTTGCAATTTATGTTTTATATTACTTTCATTCTTTTTGTATGCCCATGGAACACATTAAGGAAAAAGATAGGGTCATAAGCATCATAATCTTTGGTATCTAACCAGAATAGATATCTCTTGAAACCATCCCATTCTTGTTCATTCATTCCATGCAACTCGATGTCAAAGTACATATTCCTATGAGTCAAGCCAATATGATCATATCATCCCTTGAATCATACCCTTTAATTGAATACCCATACATGATCATCTCATCATTCTAGTATTCACTTGGTATCACAACGGTACCACTTAGGGTTGTGTAACTCTACACAACCTTACTCATGAAATGTTTGTCAAACATCCTCCATCGTCATACACTAAAAATGAGTAACAATATTGTTTCACCTCAACTCTAAATCCGCTTCAATGTCGCACCAACATCATAACATCCAATCTGTACATATGGCGTACATGACCATGTCAAAAACCCTTAAACCTCACACATCCACTTCAACGTCTCCCTGACATCATAGTATCCCATCTGTACATATGGTGTACATGACCATATCAAAAGCTCCCATTCATTGTACAATAAAAAGAGCAATAATCTCATCATTCACTTTGATATCACTTTGACATCATAACCTCTAGTCCGTGCATATGGCGTATGTGACCATTTCATGCATCACATGCATACATGTGTTCCATGGGTATCTCTCAGGATTCATTATTTTACATTATTTCGATTACTAACTCTGTTTGTTCTTTTGAACATTGCATACACAGTCTTTACTTTTTGTTTGA
>CATIWQ010008930.1:0-22418 GCA_949673415.1 Euphorbia schlechtendalii
TCAATACTATGCTTAGTACGGGTCGCTCTCACATAGCCACATTTAGCAAGTTACCATTCCAAAAATGTTGGCTCACTAAACAACGTTATATCACAGATCCAGTGATTATACACGATATTGTTAACCCCGAAACTACTCTTAAAATTAACGCCAACTCATATAACTTGATTAACATAAAAGACTTAGCACGAAATACGCATTACGACACAGACATATCATAAACTTCGAAATAGAAAGTATAAGTAGAAAGCAAAGCAAAGTTGTAAGGTATGCAAGTGAAAGCTAAAGTTGATCAAACCGTATCCACTCTTTAATGGGAGTTGTCAATTCCCGCAATTCCTGCGTCTGCTATGAATTCTGTCTCGGCCCATACAGAACCTCTGTTAGGATTCTATTCTTTGTGAATATCAAACAAACGAATGTTGAAGAATGAAAAATTTTATTGATAAGTGATTTGCAAGTACACTTATATAAATCGCTCGAATATGTAGGGAAATCTAGTGATCGAAATAAGGATTCGAATCACTTAAATATTTTCTCGCTAACACTCATAAACGTAGCAAAAACTAAATAATTTCACTCTCTATCTACACACACACACACACACTATATCTCTCACTTTTTCTAATTCCAATGCCACCCATTCCATGAAATTGGTGAGGTTTGGAGCCCTATTTATAAAGTTCGAAGGGTTACGTCTATCCAAACGAGAGTTGTGTCCATTGGCAAAAGATTGCATCACTTCATTATGATTGGTTGAGAAGCTTCAATCTTATCCACAATGGATAAGTATCTTTTCAAGATTGGTTGACTTCTGATAAGTGTTTTTTCATTGGCGGTTGATGGCAGTTGATCATTCTTATCTAGCGGTTGGTAGTTAAGAAGATTTGACCAAAAAACCATCCAAGTCGCGACTGCGATATACAAGTAACGACCGTGAATACTTGTTTGGCAACTTTCTATTCTGAAGTATACAAGTCACGATCGTGAATGATTGTCACGATCATGAATTGTGTTTTTTTTCAGAATTCTTCTTATAACTTTACCGATCTTTGAAAGCTTCGATCCTAAGCCAAATCTTTAAGTTCCACGTATCTTTTCGCACCTTTTTCACTCTTTTTACATAGAATTCCACTTTAGATCATTTTACTCCCAAGATTTACCTAGTATCTACATTTACACCAAAAACAACTACATACCACGTGAAATCTTTGATATGAAGTATAAAAATGACTTAAACTATAGTGTTTAGTGTGTAAAATTAATATGATAATAAGTGTAATTATACACTTATCAAGAATGAGTTGAGAATGGCCAAGAAAGGCGAATATACTAAAGGGGTTGAGGAAGACTCCCCCAAAAGGAAGAGGGAGCCTGTGCTGAAACAGGAGGAAGTCCCTAAGATTAAAAGAAGCAGAGTGGGTAGAAGCAAGGCACTTGCTGTTGAGGAAATGGTAATTCCTAAACCTGCATCTAAAGTTACTGAAGGAAAGTCTGGAAGACCTGGCTTCTCAATGAATAAATATAAGTATATACCAAGGCCTCTAGAGCATAATAGCTTAGAAGAAGATGAGGATAATAGTAGATCAATAAGCACTCTAACCAAGAGGAGAAGAGGGGAATTTGATCCCAATATGGTCATTTCCAGTGATGAGGAAGAAGAAAAGGTTGAAGAGAAGGAAGAAAAGGTGGAGGAGAAAGAGGAGAAGGTAGAAGAAAAGGAAGAGAATGAGGAGAAAGTAGAAGAAAGGAGGAAGAAGAAGGCCATAATATATGGCGAGACTATGATCTTAAAAGATAATCTTGAGAAGGCTAATATGATCAAAGCCATAAGTCAAAGCCTGGTTGAGGTCTTCTCTGTATCTGCATCTAAGAAGGGGGATATTAAGATTGTTGTAGCTGAAGCTGAGATAAAAGCTTTATCTGAAGGAAAGAGGATTCCTGCCCCATAGGAGTATACTGAGAAGATGAAGGAGAAAAGCACCTTTGAGACAGGGGAGGATGATTCAAAAGAGGTAGATGGGATAGTCTTGGAAGAAGCCTCAGTTGACTTTGATTTACCTCTTGGAGCTCTTCCATTAGCTCCCAGTCTTACTCCTCCTAAGGTGGCCAATCCGACCAATTTTCTATTGGAGAAGAAGCCAGAAGCTAAGCCTTAATCCCCTTCTCTGGATTAGCAGATGGCTGTCTTTGATCCATCTCATCTCTTTATGACCCCTCTTGAGACTCTAATATATGAGCCAACAACTCCGAAAGGATCTCCATCTCCAAACATTAAAGACCCTCTTGAAGTTGCAGTATCTATAGCTCAAGAGGTGATTCAGGGTCTAGAGGATAAGGTTAAGGAGAAAGAAGAGTCTGAGGTTGAGAAGAAGGAAGAGTCTGATGGGCACTCTCTGCTGAAAGAGAATGTGCCAAAGGAAGATCAGTTCCTATCAACTCTTCAAAAGGATGAAGTACAGATGATTGTAGTGGTTAAATTGGGTAAACCATCAGAATCAGATCCTACTATAGAGTTTGTTAGCATGGCACATTCTGTTTTTTCTGAACATAATCTGATGCCAGAGGATATAAGGACAGGTGATGAGGAGGAAAAGGAGGAAGAGTAGAAGGATGAGGAGGTTCTGCTGGAAGATGTCCATGAGGAGGAAAATGATGAGATCAAGGTAGTGGAGGGAACGGAGGACATTAGAGCCAAATTCCATCAAACTCCCAACCAGTAACAACTAACTCCCTACCAGCAGTAACCAACTGCCTATCAGTAACAACCAACTCCCCATCAATAGCAACCTCATATTCCTTATATTCCAAGGAATTTGGTGGATCCCTCAACTGTACTATCTTTGATTCCCAGACCTTTGGAGTAAAGGATTGATGGAGATGAGTCCCTTAGCAGCAGAGGATGGATGATGAGAGATCTTGCTAAGGGAAGCCAATCATCTATTGAAGTACTAACCAACTCTCTACATCTTATGGGGAAAACTCTTAATGATCTCCTCATAATGCCCTTCACCTCAACAACTCCGTGGTGGACATCAAATCAATTCCTTTTAACCGCCAACTTACTCAGAGTGTCGTGCTTCTGACTGAACAAGCTCAAATCATCATGGAGGTAGCTTCCAAGATTCCTCTTCCCTACCAAATCAGACCTGAACTTATAAAGCATCTTCAACCTCTCATAGAGATAAGGCTTGCAAACTATGTTGACATAAGAGATGAGTTGACTGCACTAAATGAGAAGTTGGAAATCGATGAAAATGGTCTTAAAATGATCCATGATGAAGTGAACGGGGTGAAGGAGATGTCCCAGAGGAAGATAGCGGATGTAATTTCCACTATTGGGACAGCCATTGAGAAATGCCAAATTGAATATTCCATGGGGCTAAAGGAGGAGATAAAAGAGCTAAGGAAGCAGAATGTTCTCTGCTTATGGCATCAAGGAAGGATCCAAAATGGTCTTAAAGAGATGATGAAGTTCATGGCTGAATTTAAAGTAGAAACTCTCAAGGCTATTGAGGACTCTAGGAGGGAGCTAAGGTTTGAGGTCATCAAGGCTGTTAACAGCACTACCACAAAAGTGACTGACATCACCTTTGCTTAGAAGAATGAGGCCTTTGATGATATTGAGGATGCAATTACCAAAGCTACTTCTGGACTGGCTAAGGCTATTGATGAAGCCAAGGAATCAGTTATTATAAGAGGATCCAATACATCAGGGGATCTTCAGAAGAGTATTGATGTCTTGAGTACCCAAATTAGCGGTCTATCTCTCCATTCCTCCTGCTCCCATTATAGTGAAGTTATTCTATTCTTTTAACATCTGGCAAATGGGCTAAATACTCAGTGGATTTGGAATCAGAAAGCTCTCCAAGTCATTCTTGAAAGCATCTTCCCTTCTGTCCCAAGCAAGGTTGATTCAGCAGATTGTCCCTCCTCTTCATGCAAATCCAAAGGCTGTTCAAGAAGTCATTCAAAGGTTTGCGCTTGATGAGAAGAAGATAGTTGCTCAACTTGTTGGCACTGAGTGGAGGGAGAAGGATAAGAACAGCTTTAAGGAAGTCTAGGAAAGGCGTATGGTTTCTGGATTTACTTCAAATGCCATGGAGATAGATAATCCATAGGAGAATCAAGAGGAGTTTTTGGCGCTTAAAGAAAAACCAATTTTGTAATTAGCCTAGCTCTTACTTTTCTTGTAAAAACTTATAACTCATTCAAAATTAATGAAAAGTTTTTACTCTTGTTTAGAGTACAACTTTTCATTGTACTATCTTCTTTTGCAAATACAAGAAAAAGATAAACCTTAAAAGAAGATAGAATAATCTCAGAACATATCCTCATATTATGAGGAAGCAAGTTCATCATGTGCTTAAGTTCACTCAGAACCAACAAAATGAGGGAGATTGTTGGATTCTGAGAGTTTAAGTTAAGTTTTGAAGGTTTTGAGTTCAGAAGTACAAGATGACTCAGAAGTTCAATAGTGCCCCAGAAATCATGTGAAATCTTAGAAGGACCAAAGAAACTTAAAAGGATAAGAGCGCAGAAGACTATTAAAAACTCAGAGTCATACGAAGCCCCTCTGAAGGCTAATAAAGGGTAACTTAATCTTTTGGTGCTAAAAGTCAAGAAAGCTGACCATGCATTAAATGCCGCAGCGCACTTTTGTACCTTAGTCTGAATAATAACAAAAGTTGTTACGAAATCAGGAACAAAGATATTCCGCAAAGCGCATTCTCAGTCAACTGTATAAATGTGGGTCCCTATTATTTCTAGATAGTTGTACCGCGGATGAAATTCGGGCGTGGCTCTTAAATGGAATTATAACGAAAACTTGGATATGAGACAACGGGAACTTTATCAACATCAGTCCAAGTTTAACGTAAATATTCTCTCCCTCTATAAAAGGATGATTTCCGCCACTGAAGAAGGTTTCCAAAATAATTGAAATCAATAGAGTGAAATCAAGATTCAAAATCTCACTGCAATCTTTTTTGTAATCAAACACAACAAACTTCTCATTTCATTACTTGTTTGTAAAAGAGTTAGCTGAAACAAAGTTAAGAAGCTCAAACTCTCTCTTTCAAAATACTTTTTGTGATACACTAGCTGAGGGTAAGTTAGTGTGAGGGAGCTTGGAAATTTTTTGAGAAAGGAACTCAAGAAGATAAGAAGCTTAGAACCTCAAATACAGTAGGAGGGAACTTCTGTATTGGTATAGCTCGCTGAACCATAGGCTGTTGGAGGGTTCTTCAGCTAAATCTGTGTAAAGGGTTTGCTCTTCACCACAAGAAGAGTTCTTAGTGGATTAATCTTGGACTAAAGTTTCCAAGGACTAGATTAGGCAAAGGTTGAACCAGGATAAAATCTCTGTTTGCAATTTTCTATACTCTGTTTTATCTTTGTGTTCAATTTATTTCTCATTTGAATCACTAAAAGCTTTAAAAAATGGATTTTAAGTAAAATACTTTTACTCGGAAGTATTTTCAGAAGTTGAGCCTAGTTATCTTCTGAAACAGAATTTGAACTCGAAAAAGAGTCATTCACCCCTCTCTGGCCTATTTTACACCCTACTGGGTCCAACAATAGTAATAGTAACAATGAAAGAAAAAAAATAAAGTCCTAATAAATTATATGTATATTTATGAAAAAAATTATTTCTCTTATTACTTTATTAAGTGTTTTAAAGTAGACATAGATCACTAATACAACAAAATTATGAATCAATGAATTTGTTTAAAATATGCTCTTGTTACCTTAAACTTTCAAATGTATTAGTTAATACCCTGAACTTGTTTAAAATACACCAATTTCCCCCCTCATTACCATGTGTAAGTTTCTGGTTGGTTTCACTTTTTAAATATATTGTTTTTCTGATTTTTTCTCTTCAACCTGAAGTTGGCACGTGACATTAAGAGGAGAAACTGATGCATTGTAAATAAGTTTAGAAGGATATTTGACATGTTTGAAAATTTAGAATGGTAAAAATTCATTTAAACAAGTTTAAAGGTAATGGATGTATTAAATCTAATATTGGCACTGTTATTACAAAAACCTGTAAAATTTGGTGTTTTATCCAAAGGTAAATAAATTATTTTGTAATTGAAGGATAAAAATAGCTGATCTTGTCATACACGTGTCCCTAAAATGCCAATTAATATCATTTTCCAATAAAACTTACATTATCTTCTTCCTCATTTCAATCGAGCCAAAACAAAACGCCATTAATTAAGAAAGTACAAGCAACTTCAATTTTGCACTGCATTTTTCTTTATCTTTTTTGCCTCCACAAACACCATCAGCAAATTAAGAAGATCGAGGAAGGCGATTACTACAACTATGATTGATATTTCATATGGGTGTATGTATTTTCAGGGAGTCAGGGGAGGCAACTTCCCACCTCTGCCACCCCTTAGCTCCGCTATTGATTACTACAAATGTGGTTTTAATAAAAACGATTATGGAAAGGTTTTTATTTCTATTTATACACAAGTAAAGAGTCAAATAAGCTGGTAAAACAAAATAATAAGTCAAATTTGGCGTTAAACTAAAAACTAAATTTGAATAGTTAGATCTACTCTTAAATTTTTTTCTTTAAATAAGTAATGTATTAAATAAAGGTAAAGTTATCATTGATGTCTTAGTCTAGTGGTAGAGGTTGAGCTTGTGACTTTAGAGGTCGCATGTTTGAACTACGTATGGGGTGGAGATTTTCCTTTGTAATTTAATAACGTAAGCGCATTTCTGCAGATTTTTTCCGAAAAAAAAGGTAAAGTTATAACAACATGACTCGTGGTTTCATTTTTTTCCAAAGAGATTGCAAAATTTATTTCTAAGCGGAATATATGATTTCAAAAACTTAGCAAACAAAAAATTCCAAATAATAGATTATGTTATGAAAAAGGGTAATTTTATCAATTTAAACTAGGCATGTTCACGGGTCAGGCCCGATGTGCCTGACTTGAGCCTTCTTTGATGAACCGGGTTTGGACACTCATATATTCAATAAGATCGGTCTGAGTCCGAGCTCACTAAAGCCCTAAGTTTTATGGACCAGGATTGATCTTTATACATGTAAATACCCAAGCCCAACCCTAACCCAGCTTGACGAATAATAATTTATTTATTATATATTCATATGTTATATTTAATAACTATATAATATTTTTATATGTTGTCTTATTAAAGTTTTATATGTAGCTACCATAAACTAAATTAAATATTAAAGATTTCAAACAGATAATGCAGTTAGATGAAAAATTGACATGTATATCTTGTTTATTTTAAAAAACAAGTGTATATTTTGTTATTTTTTCATTTTGTATAATAAAAAATTAAAATAAAAAATATTCATGGGCTTGGACCGTGCTTAAGAATGACCTCTTAAGCTAGTCCAAGCTCGAAGTTCTAAAGTATAGCTTGGATCGGGCTTAGGTTGATATTTTAATCAAAGATCAACCAAGCCTGACCCAACTCGCCCGACTAATATGTCTAATTTTAATTGATATTTTACATTTTATTAATAAAAAAATTATATGCCTCAGTGATAAATGTTAAGACTTCGTAAGAAGTGCAAAAATTTGAAAGATGATTATTAAACTTTTGAAAAATCGTAATAAAATAAAATCTTTGAAACTTAATCCAATATAGATATATATTCTTAAATAATATTAATTATAATATAAATTTGATTAAAATACTTTATGTGATATCATTATTTTTAAAGAAATTATTGTATCATTCTTTTTGCTAATTTTTCAAAATTATACCATGTTTTTTATTATGAAATTTCAAATATATTCTTTTCGGAAAATAGTTTAATCATGTATCATGTATTAAAACTTTATCCTAAATTAAAAAAGTTTCCACTAAAAGACATCACTTAATTATTACCTATATATCGAGAAATTTGTTGATTTAGCTAATTCATGAACAAATTGATTTGTGTGTTATTTGAAAACAATAATATTGAAGACCTAAGCTTATGTGAAATTGACAAAATTGTTTAAATGCTTATTTTGAAATCAAAATTTCAAAATGAATTTTATTAGACATGTGCAATGTTGCATTAGATAAAATGTATGAAATTCGTTCACATTTAGGGCATCTCCAACGTCATTTCAAAAGTGAAGTTTGGAGTTGAAAATAAAATGAAAATTTTCAACCTCACTTCATTTTCAATTCAAATTTTGAAGAGTAAATAATGCCGCTTCAAATTTAAAATGATACTATTCACGACTTCAAATTTTATATTTTTTATATTTTTTTTGTTTTTATTTTTTTAAAAAAATATTATGTTTTGAATATATATTTGAAAATTATTAATTTTTATTTATAAAAAATTCTATTTTATTTTATATTTTTCAATTATTATTAATTTTATATTCATAATCCTAAATTTTGAAGTGAATTTGAATTGTAGGATTGAAGAAATGCAACAACTTTTAAATTATAAGGTAAAATATAATGTAAAATGAAAGTGACGTGGAAGGTTGAAAGATGCCTAGTACAGCATAATCTAGATTTCCAATTAAACTCGACAGGAGCCACACAGGAAAATTAGAAACAGAAGTAGCAATAGAACCGGTGTGAAAGCGAGAGTAGGCAAAATAATAATTGCCGCGCGAGTAGAGGAGGTGTAGATACGCAATTACTGCAATTATGATACAAAATAAAAACATAAATATCAGAAAAACAAATAAATTTGATATTTTTTTGTGGCGAGGAGAAAAGCTAAAATATCTAGAGCCGGTAGCCATAAGTTGTGGATCACAAAAAGGACACTAATATTTTATTTTAAAATGTTTAAAAGTAAGATGATATTATTAATTTACCAATTTACAGGAAAAGGGAAATTAGTACAAGTGACTTTCCCTTGCACTTTTCGCCACGTCAGATGCACTTGCCGCCATTACCAATGAAACACGCCACGTGTAAAGAGAGAGAAACTAGGCCAAATGGATATGGATGGTTGTAGGCCACTCGTTTTCTCACAACAGCTGGACATTATTGTTTTTATTCTCAATTAATTCTCAGCCATATGTTTTCCTTTCCTTTTCTTTTTTCCTAATTTTTGGAAATGAACATTGTTTGGTGTGGCCGATCTTATTTGAGTATAATGAACTCTTTCTACCTTTTATACATCTTTTTTATTATAACCGTCACATCCTTTTCAATTTAAGCAAATATGGATCTTTGTTGTTTTTAGTGAACTTGGAATATTTGGAACTTTTGAAGAATTGAATTCGGTTTTTATAAAAAATTTTATATCTTTTGAGTTGAATTCCAAACAAGGGTCAAGTTAGGGTTGTCAACAAATACTATTATCGGGTGATTTTTATCGGGTCAAGTTAGGGTCATTAATTTTCCACATAAAGAGTCCTTGTTTATACATAGACTAATAGTGTGATTTTTATCAGGTTTTAATCACAAATTAAATATAAGAAAAGTCATTTTTCCTTGTAAAAATTAAAAGTGAATATAAAAAAAGTTAATACCTTATTTTACATAGAAACGAGTCGCCACCCGATTCAACTCCACTGAAAATTGTGGTATACTAATCCAAAATGAGATTTTTATACCGAAAAGATTGAGATTCTGAGTTCATGATAGCTACGATTTTATTCAAAACTTTGGGAATTATGATTTTTGAGATAATTTCGGCATTACAACGACATAAAAAAATGGATATATTGCTATAAAAAAAATCTGGCAGAGTAACGACGCTACTTGGGATTTTTCGAGAAATTCAAGCAGAGTTTCCTCTTTATTCGGGATTCCCTATCTTTACCTACAAACTTATACATAGAGATTAATGCAATTTATGGTAAGACAACCCCAATTGGTTCCTTACCCCAACATTTACATTATGATTTGTGTAAAAGTGAAGTAGAAAAGTGTAGAAAGAGTTGATCTGAAAATATAATTTCCCTCAATTACCTTTTTGTTTTTCCAAGATGACTTGAGAGTGGGCTCGGGACACTATAAACTTGTAGAGAAGAGAGACTTTGATAGTCTTGAGATTTTTATAGAGTTCAAACCAAAGTTTATCGCCAAAACTTGATCCGAATCGACGTGGGTTCGACCCGAGGGATTCAGAACTTTGAAGAGCTGATCTTAGGAGATTGAAAATTGGAAAATTTTGGGAGAATTTTTGATTTGTTTTCTTCCCTTATGTGTTGTGTGTTAAGAGGAGCAAAATGCTCCTCTTTATATAAAGGTGGGTAGGGCGCATGCCCATTTACTCCCATGGAATTCAGGCTAACATAGCCTGATTCTGGGGTGGTAGGCTATTTTAGCGTACCATCAGGCTAAAATAACATGGCATGGTAATTGGGCACATGCCCAATTACAAGGTGGTAAATAAGCATGCACCCATTTACTAGGGTTTGACCCTAAGTTTGATTTTTTCGGGTTGTTCGTCCAACATGAGAAATTAGGCTTTCACTAGAATGTGAATTTTTGAAATTTGAATTTTTTAGTCTAAAGAATGATAATTTGGCTCTATCTGGCTCTTGTCTAATCCCAAACTCGAAGTCGTTATGAATCCTCATCGAACTGAGTGAAACGCGCTAACAGTTTGCTCCTCGCATACATAAATTTTGAGATATTAATTTGTTCATATGCGAAACAAACCAAAACATTATGAGTGTGATGCATGAGTTAACATTTTTAATCGATAGATTGTGAAACAAAGCATTTTAACCCTTCGATTAAAATGTCTAACGAATTTAATTTTCAACTTGCAAAAGTTTGAGAAATTTTAATTTGGCGAAGAGCTGGACATTAATTTTTGTGAATATTCTGTCAAATTTAATGCATGAATTTTTATGTGAAAATTGTTTAGATACGCTCGATTTTGAAAATTTAAACAAAAAACGAAACGATGTAGAAATTTACTTGATAGAAGTAAATGGGCGTGTGCCCATTCACCAGGGTGGTAAATGGGCATTCATCCATTTACCAAGTCTGTAACCGTCAAGCAATGCCCCACCTAGGGGTGGTAAATGGGCATGCTCCCATTTACCATGCCCTATAAAATGCACCCCAAGCTTTTCTCATTTGGATGCATTTCTTCCTCCTTTCTTTTTTCTATTTGAATTTTTGCCTTCCTTTGAGGATTTTTCAGTCATTCTTCCGACTTTTTCATCATGATTTCTATGCTTTTCTTTCCTTTTATGCCCCTACTTTTCCAATTTTGTGGGGTGTACAAACTTTTCAAAGTTCGTGTTCCACTTCCCAAAGTCAATGTCATGGAGAGACAAGTTGATGTAGATGGAGTCTTGGTGAATCTCCCTTGGAATTCTATTGAAAATCTCTGTGGATTACCGTCGAGTTGGAAATATCACGGGATTGGGCGTGGTGACCCTATTCCTGCTGCACTAAACAGAGACGAACACTTGTCTCGCAACTAGGTTAGTCCATATTTGCACATAAAATTTTTATTAATGTAAAAGTATAAATATGATGCAATTTGAATTTATTTTTATGCTATAATGCTGGAAAAATTTTTCTATACTTATTTGCCTTAGAAAAATGAATATTATTATTATTTTAAGATGAAAGTAATAATTGTTTGATGCTTAAATTTAATTTTTTGTATTACTTTATTTATTGTAAGGTGCCATGAGCTACACAAACAATATGATATTTTTCTTTCTCTTTCTTTTTTGGGTAAACTTAAAATACATACCTTGTGGTTGCAAAAAGGTCATTGTGGAATTTTTCTTTGTAAAATGGTGCTTATGATTTTCAAAAATTTGCAAATGAAGGAATTTTTTTCAATAAAAATAATAATGTTCCCGAAGGTATTTCAATAAAATTAACATTTCTATAGTTTAACCACATCATTTAAGAAATATTAATCAAAATTTAAGTGATTTTCGAAAATTATTCATTTCATTATGATTTTTTAAAAATTACTATCATGTTTTAATTGAAAAAAAAATATTTGTACTTCTCAAAAACTTCTAAAACTTATTATTCAGGTGTATTGTATTATTATTAAGTATGCTGCAAAATTTCAGTTCATTATAGAGAAGTTTTCCCCCTTTTATAACGTGATATCAATTGAAAATCATGTTTTTGCTAGCTTTTGAAACCCTAACCATAAACCCTAATCACAAGGACCCATTTGAACAAAAAGATTCCACAATGTTGGTCCGCTTTAGCATATATAATCTGTAGGGGGGGGTGAATGCCGATTTAAATTATTCTTTTTAGTATTTAAAATTCTTTTTCCAGGTTATTTTAATGCGTTCTGAGTGCAGTTTAGGCTAAAATACAAACCACTTAACTTGAGCTGACCATGGTTTGTTTGCAAACTGTGCTGAGTAAAATTTTACTCAGCTCAGGTTGGTTTTCAAGCAGATAAAATAGAGAGATAAATGATGTATGAGCGCAAACATTGTCAAAGATAAAAGATAGAATTTAAAAACGATCACACCTCAATTTATCCCGATTCGACCTCTAGCCTACCTCCAATCTCGAATACCTTTTCGAGCTTTAATCAACTAATGTTTCTTTCCTTTAACTAGGTAGAGAAGACTTTGACAGCATGTAGGAGAAATTAAAGCAAGTACCTTTCAAGATAACTACCTCTCAACTTAGATTGAGTACCTTTCTCAAACGGACTCACACATATTTGATTTAAAAAGGATTTCACACAGAGGAACTCAACTTATATGTCGTTGGTTCCTTTATAAATGATTAGCTTAGCTAGAGTCTAAACCTAATTGATTTCTCTCTTACAAATAGATGCAAAATTTGATTTTCTTTGGATTTCTTGATTCTTAATTTCGAAGGCTGTGATTACTTTAGTAAAGGTTAAGCTCTTTAGAAATTCAAGGTGATTCACCAAGTTGTAAACGTCTGCTCCAAGCTCTATTTATAGTTGTAGAAATCTGGAAGTAGCCGTTGTAAACTTATCATCTTGACTTTGCTCTCAAAATCTCTTCTCTTCACAACTTTGAAATCTATCCATTTGAAACAGATTTGTAGACGTTTAGAGACAATGGTTTCGAACATTGAGACGCGCAATTAATCCGTTGATCTATTTCTCATCAATGACTCATTTCTTTCAAGTAATGCAGTTGAGAGAGGCGCGTGAGATGTAACGTGGTTATCTGAGATTAGACGCTTTTGCTGATGTTGCAGATGGAGTGATGATACTGGAAAATGGCGAATGTTAGAAGATACCTTTTTGATTTGGCTTTTAGTGAGGATATCCCAACATTCTGTACTGACACCTTTTGATTGTGAGGACCGCATAAATATCCCTTTGTATTCAGCACTAATACTAGAAAAGCATCACCAAGGAATATTCTATTTTCATAGAATCAGTTAAACGCATTGGTGTAAAAGTAGGTCAACATCATATAAGTTACCTTAGCTTATGCTGAGAATAAACTAAGTAAAGTCATCCAACTTGAGCTGAGGTATATTGCATAAACAATGTAACGAAATTTACTCAGCTTGGCAACCTTTGCTAATCTAAGCCATAACTTAACTAAGTATATGCCAAGCAGAGTTGTTTTCCTCAAAACAACCTCAAGCTGACTTACTTAATTAAGAGTCTACTTCGTACCTAATTAATTTCACTATCCTAAGTAATTTATTATCTCCAAAATTAAGTACAGTGAAGTACTATTAACTTAGGTTTAACAATCTCTACCATTTTGGAACAAATAACAAACTAGGCAGTAGAAGAAGTTGATTAAGTAAGATTTTATGGATATAGGAATACCTGATAAGTGAAGTAAGACTCCCCCATGCTAAGTAAAATTCCTTTAAGTAGCATAGATTCCCCTATGCTTAGTGGATTTCCTTTAATCAGCATCAGCTCCCCCATACTTAGTGAGCTTTCCTTTGAATTGGGACTTGTCTTACTCAACTTCTCCATTTTTTAGTGGTCTTAGTTGAATCCCACAATAGTTAAACTAATACAAAAACCAACAAATATAATATATAAAGTTAAGAAGCTCTTAACTTGGACAAAAATTGTACTTTTTATATAATAATTCGGCAAGTATATAGGTTGTGTGTTATACTATGTTTTACAGACTACGCTACTACAAATTTTCTAGGTACACATATATTTATCTCCTTAGCTTGGGATCACCTCTTCCTTTTGGAGCTTGTGGTGTAGTTGAAGATCCTAATGTGCCTCCTCTTGGTTCAGATCGTAGTTTCTATTACTCCGGTGGATGCTGGGGCCTAATAGGAAGATGTGCCTTTTGTTGTTGTTCATTTTTACACACATCCTCAACTACCTTCTCCCCCTTTTAATTATTCCTCCACCAATTGGTTGAGTGACCATCTTCTGCTTGCCAACTAGCACTAGTTGAATTTCATTGACATGCTACTCCCTACAAGGCAAATATAAAACCTCTTGGCTGTTAAGCTCTTATAAAAGCAGATGGTGGCACCGGGTGAGATGGAAAATGAGATCAAATCCTTGATATAAAACTATTGGAAACACTACAATAGACCTCTTGAATCTATGACTGACAACACAATCTTCAGCTTGGCCTTTATATCAACAATTCGAGGACACATTACATGAATGGTTGTGGCAGTGAAGTCTATAGCCTTCACATTTTCTATCTTAGTATCCTTAAGTGCCTTGACCTTATCTTGAAGCTCATTGATCCTCTCTACTAGGATATTCATTTCTTATGAACAATGAATCTATTTTCAAGATCCACTAAGTTATTTGATTCCGGAGAGAGTTTACCCATAACAGAGATCAATGCCTTTTAAGAGTCTTATACATTATCAATGTTGGTGTTGATAGTTGCACAAGCTACATTGAACTTCTGATCCAACTCATTCAAATTCAGCACGAGCTTCTCCACTATCTTCATAACATTATCTACCATATTGTCCTCGGCTATTATCACCTTAGACATTTTCTCCTTGTTGTTAGTGTCATATTATCTAGGATTTATTTTAAGAGTTTATCTATGCTATTCTTTATTATTGCTTGCTCCTCCCCAAACTTGTGAAGCTGAGTTGTCTAAGATGCCATCACTTCATTGATATCGTTTAGTTCCTTAGAAGCGACGTCTATGATACTCTTCACTTTTCCTACAACTATGTTGGCTATGACATTCGAAGTTCGAATAAATGAGATATAAACATTTAGCTGAGTTGTAAAATCAGTCAAGCCGTTGAGGATTAGGGCCATTTTATCTACAAAACTCATCACACTCTCCCTGGTCAGATGGTAAACAAACTCCCTTCAATCTTCTTGAATTCTTCATAATATATTCTAAAGAGATACTTGAATGCGTATCAAACTCCGACAGAGTGGCAATTTTCTTCTTTGCGAATACCGTGAATTCTTTTGATAGTAGCACTTGGCTAACTACCCCATCCAACTCAACATTGATTTTGAGAGTAGGGTATTTAGCCCTTGCAAGCTCTCTAATATTTTCTAAGATGGATGAGTCATCAAAGTCCACTTAGACATGAATACAGTTGGTAAGGGTTGTTTCCTTGGCTATAAGATTTACCTCAGCACCATTTACATCTACCATTTTCTCCCAAGCGTAGTTCTCGATGTGAGGAACTTCCCCAATCAGAGAAATTGAGGGGGTAGGAGTTGGGATTGAAGAAATGGTAGGTGGAGAATTTGTAGAAGTTAAATTTGGTCAGTTTGTACAGTTGTTTTTGGTGAGGGAGGAGGAGAAGTAGTAGTATTTACATTTGTTGGTGGTAAAGAAGGGTTGGTGTTTTGTTGGGGAGAATTGGATTGAGAAGTAGAAGGAGTTGGATTTACAAAAGATGGGGGGGGGGGAGGTACGAGTTACAATAGCTTGTGGGTTGAGTGTTTGATCTAAGGAAGGATAAGCCTCAAGCAACTCAGCTTGTTCAGTGAGAATGGGTAATTTAGCAAATTCTTCAATTGGTGCTGGTTTCTCAAATACCATTTGACTTATCTCTTCAATTTATTCAGCTCTCACTACAAGATGTGGTGTCCTTCTTGATTTGGTTATGGCACTCCTCCTCTTTTTCACTTATTTTAGCTTTTTCTCAGCTTGTTGAACTACGTCAGCAGCATCAATATTTATTGTGATTTAGCAAGCACAACTAGTGTCTTTCTTTTAGCTGGACTAGCCTTCTTCTTTGGTGCAGCCTACTTTGACAATGATCTTATAGTGGTCTTTGATTTCATCAGGTGAGACTTGAGAGGGAGCTCATCCTCAGTCCCTTCAATGGACTCCTCTTCAACTTTATAAAGTTCTGAATCTTCATCTACCTTGAGCACATTCTCTAGAACAATTGTAGGCACAATCTTCACCTTTTTCAACTTAATATCTTGGGGCTTTGTATACTCAGAGTGAAGTTTTGAAAATTTGAGCTCTTTGAAGTGCTTGAAGTTAAAGACCTTCCTCAACGGTAGCAAATAATCTCCTCTTGACCTCTCATAGCCTTCCATGTTGATTTTAGGGCTTTCACTATAGTTTTGATGAGATAGACATAGTGAAACATCATTATCACCTTGGTGAGATGATGAAGGATAAGCACTAGCCAATTGAGTTGTTTACCATTCACAATGATAAACGATGCATCTCTCAAACTTAGTACAACTTAAGAGAGACCTAGTCTTGGGCATGATCACTTTGGTCAAGAGCTCATGGAGGGCCCTTGGCCTCCATGTCAAGACTGAGGCTCTGATTTCTCCAAAGCCATAATCACCGGGAAGTTCCCAATCTTTCAGGATATCAACATGTTCTTCATCTCCATTCTTCCTCAAAGTTGTTCCCTTCAACTTCATGCGAAGAAGGCTTCTCAGTAGCTTCATAGCCACAAGATACAGTTTCCCTCTAATCTTAGTAGCATGAATATCCATAAACCCTTCAATGATGTACAAATTAGTGTATAAGCTATGCATGATGTCCTTAATAGCTAGACCATGAAGGAGGAGAAAATTCCTAAGATTCTGCTACTTGATAACTCTTTGTAGAGTGCTGTTCTTGATCACGTCATTATAGTTCACTTCATAGACTAGCCTGGATTCCCTCTCAGCCACACCCCATTTCACTTGGGTGAACATAGTACCTTGAGGGAGAATCACTTTCTCAGTATATTCAACGATGTTGATGAACATATTTTTCTATGATTGATCTCTCAAGATGAATTGATTCTCTTCTAGCTCAGGTTTTTGGTGTTGATATTGGGAAGACGCCATTAAAAGTTGTAGATTTAGAGAAGAAAGGAATTAGGGATTTAAGATAGCAAAGACGATTAAGCTTTAAATGAAAGTTCCTTCTCTCTCCAGCCCCCTACCCTCTTTCATAGACGATGTACCGGTAACAGTATACGTGTCCTCTCCACAAGCAAAGATCAAAGTGAACAGTGAGATTGTACATGTATTTATACTGCCTTAGTAAAACACTACACTAGCTTTAAAATGGTTTAAATTAAAAAAGCCTTCAATAAAGTGGCTTTTGACTTTAACCGCAAAACTAAACTAACAGAGTTAACTTAAACTACGTAAATACATTTTACCTCAATTAACTCAGCACAACTTTGATCTATCTTTAGACACTTAGCCATTTATCTGAGGTTTTTCATTAAATTGGATTCACCATGCTAATTAGCTCTCTAAGAATATTGAATTTCTCCTTTGCTAAAGGCTTTATGAAAATGTATGCGCGCTGCTCCTTTGAAGGAACATAATCCTATTTGACATCTCCTCTTAGAATATGATCACTTATGAAGTGATGTCTAATATTGACATGCTTCATCCTGCCAACTGAATTCTAGGATAGATCAATCGTGCACTTGTTATCACACATAACTTTGAGGCATTTTGACTTCATACCATAATCTTTTAGTTAACTTTTGATCCATAGCAATTGTGCTACACAACTTCCTACTACCATGTACTCAACTTCTGTAGTACTCACTGCAACAAAAGTTTTCTTCTTGATTGTACCAAGAGATAAGACATTCTTCAAGGAAATGGTATCCTCCTATGGTTCTTTTCCTATCTAGCTTGTCCCTTCCATAATCTGCACTGTGTATCCTTTTTGAGTGAAATCTGAGTTGTTTGGATACCACAATCCTGCATCAATAGAACCTTACATATACCAGAGAATTCTCTTAATAGTTTCTAAGTGAGATTCTCTGTGGTCAGCTTGATATCGCGTAGAATAATGATTAAAGTATTGAATATCAGGCCTACTAGCAGTTAAGTAAAGAAAAGAGCCAATAATACCTCTATAGATATTACTCTCTACAGGCTTACCAACCTCATTCTTACTCAAGATTGTGTCTGTGGCATGGGAATGAATATTTTTTTGGAATGATCCATATCAAACTTCTTCAGGACTTCTTTGGTGTACTTTGCTTGGTTGATTAAGATTCTATCTTCACTTTGTTTGATCTGTAGTCTAAGGAAAAAGTTGAGCTCTCCCATCATTGACATTTTAAACTCGCTCTTCATCTACTTATTGAACTCTTTGCAAAGTCTTTCATCAGTTGCTTAAATATAATACCATCAACGTATATTTGGACAATCAACACATCTTCTTTCCTTCGCTTGATGAACAAAGTTGTACCTACTTTGCCTCTTCTATAACCTTTGCTAAGTAGAAAGTTGGTTAGCCTCTCATAACAAGCACATGGTGCTTGTTTCAATCCATACAGAGCTTTCTTCAATATGCAGACATTCTTCACATCTTCAAATCCAAGAGGCTGGTGCACATAAAATTCCTCTTGAATGAAGCCATTTAGGAAAGCACTTTTCACATCCATCTAAAACAATTTGAAATTCATATGGGATGCAAAAGCACACAAGATCTTGATTGCTTCAAGATGATCTACATGTGCACAGGTCTCATTGTAATCAATTCCTTCTTGTTGATTGTAGCTTTGAGCAACAAGCCTTACCTTGTTTCTGATAACAATTCCATCTTTATCAAGCTTGTTCTTAAAAACCCATTTGGTACTTTTGATTGATTTTCTTATGGGCTTAGGAACTAGATCCCATGTTAGACATGATGTATGCCCTAAAGGCAATTAGGGTGATATGTCTTAATTAGTTATAATGTATAAATAGTTTCGTATTATTATTAATAATAAAGGCATCTTTGTTATATATCAATACTTTTGTTTAATTCATGTATCTTGCTGGTATCATATATATGTTGTATTTTATATATGCGCATTGATAAGACAAAGTCTGTGACTACTTCATAGCGTAAAAGTGCAAGGACATAGTGGGAGTGGTGTGAGAACTGTACATACATGTTATTATGAATAGTCTAAATATCCATAGTCATAGTTTCACTGAGACTGAATATTAATGAAGCGGACAGACTAGCACGGGTAGGCTTAGGTCCTGTTCTTTTCAACTTCTGAAAGGTGAATTGAACTTAACTGAACTGAACTAAACTTAAATGAACTAAGTTGAACTTAACTTAACTAAATTGAACTTATTTCAGTGTAAATTTATAACTACACATATCTGAACTTAACAGAACTGAACTTAATTGAACTTAATTGAATTGTAATTGAATAGAACATGGCCTTACTCCTTGGATTAGATCCAAGCAGTCAATCTCACGAGCTGAAGGTGGTACCTTGAGTTAACACATGAATATATTTAGGTAATACATTAGAGACTGCTATAAGATAGACTCTTGGAAATAACTATATCTATGTATTGGTGTCATGTCTTATTATAGTAGTAGTACAAGTATCCTCAAACCTGAGATACATTTTATCTTATGTAGGAGTTGTTATACTTTGGGTCATGCTTACTCATACCCTGGCGATCAGGATGATATGGGTGATTTAGTGATGATCACATGTTAGTAAGCCAAGTAGTCAAGATGGGATCCAATCCTCCTGATATAGTGATATAATGGGAGATGTACCTTAAGGCCTCTTGTTGAAGAGACACACTCATAAACCTCTAATTAGAAAAATAAGATTGATAGAATGGGTTTCTAGTCAATCTTGATACATTATAGCGAGTGGTGTTCTTCGTGAACAAGTTAATTCCAGGATAGCTACGGCTATTACATAAGCTAACACTTAATTCAAGCTCAATAAATTGGATGGTACTTAACCTGATGGAAGGAGTGTATTGTATTAATTACTACTGCAGAGCTGGATCAAGTCATAGGCACCTGACATTCCGAGTATCGGGGGATCATACGCCTTTGTTAGAAAGCCCATTTGAGCATCTAGAGTTATTAAATTCCATATCGATATGGAACTCTAGATGATCAAATGGGCTTTTTAGCAAAGGTGTATGATCCCCCGATACTCGGAACATCAGGTGCCTATGACTTGATCTGGTTCTACAATAGAAACCAATACAATACACTCCTTCCATTAGGTTAAGTACCATCCAGTTTATTGAGCTCAGATTAAGTGTTAGCTCATGTAATAGTGTAGCTATCCTGGAATTAGACTTGTTCACAAAGATCACCACTCACCATTATGTATTAAGATTGACTAGAAACCCATTCTATCAATCTTATACTCTGATTAGAGGTTTATGTGTGTGTGTCTTCAACAAGAGGCCTTAAGGTACATCTCCCATTTTATCACTATATCAGGAGCGATGGATCCCATCTTGACTACTCGGCTTACCAACATGTGATCATCACTATACCTGTAATCACCCATATCATCCTTATCACCAGGGTATGAATAAGTATGACCCAAAGTATAGCAACTCCTACATAAGGTAACAAGTATCTAAGGTTTGAGGATACTTGTATTGCTACTGCAATAAGAAATGACACCAACACATGGATATAGTTATTTCCTAGTGTTTGTCTTATAGTGGTCTCTAATGTATTACCTGAATACATTCATGTGTTAACTCAAGGTACCACCTTCAGCTTGTGAGATTGGCTGCTTGGATCTAATCCAAGAAGCAAGCCTACACATGCTAGTTTGTTCACTTCATTGATGTCTAGTCTCAATGAAACTCTAACTAGGGATATTTAGACTATTCTTAGTAACACGTATGTGCAGTTCTCACATTGCATAGCTCCCACTATATCCTTGCACTCTTACGCTATAAAGCAGTCACAGACTTTATCTTATTAATGCGGATATATATAATACCACAAATATATGATACCAATGAGATACATAAATTAAACAAAAGCACTGATAAATAACAAAGATGACTTTATTATTATTAATAATAATACGAAACTGCTTGTACATTATAACTAATGAAGATATATTACCCTAATTGCCTCTAGGGCATAAATAATGTCTAACAATCTCCCACTTGCTTTAGAGCTAGTTTCCCATGTGCTTCATGCCATACACGTTAACATGCTTTTCATGTTTAACCTGAGTCAATGGCTTTGTTAGCCCATCCACTAGATTCTGATCCATTGGGATGTATTCTAAGCTTATATACTTTCTAACTACTATCTCCAGAATGAGATGGTATTTTCTGAGTACATGTTCATTTCTCTAATGAGACCGTGGCTCCTTTACCTGAGCAATAGCCCCATTGTTATTGCAACAGACCACAATTGGTTTTACAATGCTAGACACCACATCAAGATCACCAATAAATCCCTTAAGCCAGACATCTTGCTTAGCTGCTTCCGAAGTAGCTATATACTTAGATTCTGTGGTTGAATTGGCAGTCGTATCCTGTTTGAAACTTTTCCAAACAACTACCCCTCCATTTAACATAAACACATATCCTAACTAGGACTTGTAATTATCCCTATTAGACTGAAAACTCACGTCGGTGTATCCCTTCACAGAGAGATTGTTCACCACTTTTCTACTGATAAGTTTAATAATTTGTTCGTAAGATTTGGCTATATATTAATGGCGCCAAAAACTTGTTCACATAAAGTATAGGTGTTGTTAGTACCTCTTATCAAATAGAAAAATGATGATAATTGCAAGTATACAATTGCGATGTAGTTTTACAAGATATCAAACCCACAGGGAAGGAACCAAGTCTAAAGATCAACAAGGGAAAATAGAGTAAATAAAATAAAAATAGACTGGAGGTTTTGGATAGGAAGACTAGAATGAAAAATGAGTAAATATAGATGTGGAATACTAGAGAATCTAAATATAGAGATTTTCCCTACGAACAAGTATAGTAGGGAAAACATGCAAGTTCAACAAAGATGTTACGATTCACTAAACTAATCTAACAAACTCGGTTCAAAACACTCAGATGTTCAATGATTCACCACAGAGCAACACATGAAATAACTTTTCTAAACCTAGCGCAAACGAATTAAGACAATTATATAAACCTGGTCAACGTCAATACTGTGCTTAGTACGGGTCACTCTCACATAGCCACATTTAGCAAGTTACCATTCCAAAAATGTTGGCTCACTAAACAGCGTTATATCACAGATCCAGTGATTATACACGATATTGTTAACCCCGAAACTACTCTTAAA
>CATIWQ010008932.1:0-44603 GCA_949673415.1 Euphorbia schlechtendalii
TGCTGTATATATATATATATATATATATATATATATATATATATATATATATATATATATATATATATATATATATATATATATATATACTTATAAGAAAAAAATAGTACTTAAATGGGATTATGAAGTGGCCACCCAAGAAGGGGGCAACCATAAGATGTTGCATTGCATGTGGAAATTGGGGCCATCCCATTTTCACTCAGATTTAGGCCTTTTCTTGTCACAAAAATACTGCATTTTATAGTATTATCTATATATTATTAAAGGAGGCACCAATTATGATAATGAAATATGAGAACGCAAGTGGACACGACACAACTTGAGGCACTTGATAGAGCAATATAAAAGGGGCTGAATTTTTAATGACAATTATAATTTGTTTAAAGAAAAAAGAATTACATTTGGAATTTAAGACAATACTTAGTTGTAAACTTGTAATACAAGTGTATGGACTAAAATTTATTTTCATACAAATATAAAAACTATTTTTTAGCAGGGATATGCAATTATTTTATCTAACGTTATGTATTAAATTATTAAAACAATTTTTTTGTGTAGACACATTCATATACATAAATTCAAATTTAGAATTATTTATATAAATTATTTTAACGTTAAGCATATTTTACACACTTTATTTAGATGATATAATTCTTAAAAAATAATAATTACTTTAATATATTAACTTGGATTAAATTTTATACTCATAGTTCAATTTAACCTGACTTAAATCTGAACTACTTTTATATGAGTTGGTCTATAGTTTGAACAATCATCTTAAAATTTGTCAGATTTATTTATCATCTCAATCTGAATTTAATTATAATATGTAAAAATTGGATTTTTATTATTTATATTTATGTTTTATAAATTTAGGGTTATAATTTTCTATTTGGTAATAAAGGAGAAGACTATATGTGTAGGTTTTAGAAAAGTCCAAGAAACAATAATTGTATTGGAATGGAAGTCAATTTATTGAAGTCAATCCAATAACGTAAAATTCAACAAAACCAGACAGACAACATCATTTGTCTTTGTCAGATTTTTTATTAATTAATTAAAACCATTTTGTTTTTGTGTGGTTAGACTAACTACACACCACAATCACACGATAAGATATTTATCCAATTTGTTAGATTCTTTCCATTTTTCCTTTCTCCAATGAAATTAGCAATAATGTGGGTGTATAGTTATTTTTCTCAAATAATTGTTTTTTTAACTTTCAAGAATTTGTTTAGGTAGCTTTCACAGTTACTGTTTTAATAGGTTAAGTATATAAACGTCTGATAAAACATATTTTGATCTTAAACAAAACAGTTTGACTATCAATACTAATTAATAGAGGTATGTTTGTTATTGATTTTCCAAAATCAAAATCTATTATTATAGAGAATGTTTGAATATGTAGTTTTTTAGTACAGCAACCTGAGAAAGTACCTCAAATATTTGTACTTATTTTGTAAACAAAAATCTATACTATCAAGACAAATAATAACAACAAAACCAAACGAGTTATTATCACTTTGAACCATGGTGGTAATGCACTTCTTAAGAATTTCAAATTTATATTTTTATTTTTTACTTTCAGACTTTTTATTTAACTTTGTTCTTTTCAATTATTGTGAAGTTATTTTATCTGGAAAGAATAGACGTTTATAAAGTAATGCGACCTCTTATAATCTCCTCCTTTTAGATGAAGAATTTGGAGGTTTTAGTAAGTTTAGTTTATATTTACGTTCTTGAGATAATATATCCTTAAAACTATGAAAAAGAAGTAAATATAATATTCAATGTATTTATAAAAAAGTTCATAGTATTCCTTAAATATGCATGCCTCCAACTCCAAATGTATAAAGAAAAGATATTCAACTTATAGTTGTTTTAACTATGTCCAATGATGAAATTTGGGCGAAAAACTTTCAATTGTAGCCCGTTCTGTAATATTTTCAGCCTTTTTTCCCTATGCATTGGTCAAACATTGATATGCAAACTATTGGTCTAACATTCAAGAAATCATCTAAACAAATTCCATTATAGACACTACTTCAATTTTTATGTATCAAAAACCCGATCACTCGTATAAATCCCGAATAAATTTTTTTAAAAAAAGGACAATACACCAGAGAACAATAAATTAAAGATAAAAAAAATTCAATGGCTACGCCTACAACAGAGAATCGGAGTAGAATACATTCTGTTCTGAATCTAACAACATCCTATTTCACAAAGCTAGCCTAATGCAATTCTACCCGCACTCCCAAAATTAACATAAATATATTCCCAGCTACAAACAATAATTAATTTTAAAAAACTCCGAAACTGTGAAACTACTACGACGGCTACAACTACTGGACTACGCTAAAATGTTTCATACTAGTAGTAAGCCTTGGCCTATCGAATCATGCCACATCAGCGACAATAATCCCAAAGAACGGCTTACCCTGTGGATTCCAAAGTAATCTACGACCAGCAACTGCAGTTAGTTCAAACCCTTGTTTCGCTTCTTTCCGCTCTTTGCCTTGCTTCCCTGCCCCTTTGATGTGTTTGGTGTCTTTGATTTTGGCCTGGTGGTTTCCGGCGGTTCATCTGAGTCAGCTGAGTCATCATCGTTCACTTTCGGAGAACTGGATTTCGACTTGCTGGCCCCGTTTGATTTGCCGCTGCTCTTGGAGAGTTTCTTCTTGGGGTTCGAGGGGACATTTTGGGTGGATTTTCCGGTCTTTTTAGTTTTTGGCGTCTTGCTCGATTTTGAAGCGGATTTGATTCCGCTCTTGTTGGAATTACCCTTCGTTTTGGCGACGTAATCATCGTCCGTTTCGTCCACAGATTTGCTATCGGTTTTCCCGGAATCTTTCGACTTTTGTGCTGATTTTCCCAGAGCGCTTTTTGGTTTGCTAGAGGAGGCTCCTCGACCCCTACCAGTTGAATGAATTATCAAAAATCCAAGATTGTAACAGCATCGCATTACTTTTTTTAAAAAAAAAATTAACATAATTTTTTTCTGAAATTTCATAATTTTTTTAAATTTGCCTCATTTGGGCTTACATATAATGGAAAGAAAAATCCCCAGCTTGCATTACTTAAAAATACAAAAAAACCGAAAATACTCACTTGACGGACCCCACTTTGCCATGCTTGGCAGACTGATCAGCACTTGCCTTCGATTTCTTCTTTGGCGGACTAGTACATATAATCAAAATATAGTATATAAAAGAGTTCAATACACACTAACAAAAACTAATGAAGGACTGTCACAATGATTCCTTTTAGCGAAAATGAAATCTCAAATGCAAAAGCAAGCGCGTTGACCAGATAAAAATTTACCTTACAGGATTAGCATCAGGACTCTCGGGTTCATCTGCTTCGGCCTGACAATAATAATAATAATAATAATAATAATAATAATAATAATAATAAAAAGTTGTGAGCAGCATATCTACGATATCAATTATAAAAAGTAAGGTAACACTTACATCATCTTCTTGGATAAATTCCCACCTTTCTTCCTTCAAATTTAAAATCTCTTCATCTCCATCATCATAGAGAATCTGCATAAAAGAAATTATATAGCCGATAGTTAATATTACGAATGAAAATGTCACAGAACTGAGAAACTGAGGAGATCCTGAGAAGAGAGACGAAACTAAAACTGCATAAGAACTGTAAAGACACAAGGCATTTGAGACTTCACCTGATGCTTCTTGTTACTAGCAATGTACGAATAGATTATACCATTATAATATCTGCAGAGCCACGTGACAAAAAAAAGTAAATTAATGCACCGCATCAGAACACCTAAAAAGAACAAGAACTGAATATTTACATATGAGACAGTAGTGCATTGCAGTTTTGGCCCTAGGCTCATATCCCACAAGGAAGCTAGGGTGCCTTGATTGAAATTTTAAACCTTTTTTTTTTGTAGGTGGAGAGATGGGCATACAAGAAAGGTAATTCAGCAGAGGACAGGTGGAAATGTAAAAAATTGTTGTTCATTGGTGAGACAACCCAGCAAGGAAATTTCATCAAGAATAAGAAACAACTTTGTGCACACCAGGTTCAGATAGCTTTAACCTTTAAACCATTAATGCATAATGTAAACTATCATCATGACAAAAAATAATCACAACAATCAGTATATATAGGTTCTAGTTCTTGCCAGGGAAAAAGCAGCGAAATAAATAGAGTGTGAAAGATCTTACTTTCTATCATCTGGCCAGTAAACCTTAACTTTTTTCCCAACCCAATCATCAGCACCATTGTTCTGAGTATCAGATCCCTGTAGTAATAGTATTTTTCATTGCAAAATTTAGTTCCAATACAAGTAGCATTTTGGAAGGTGATTTCTTGATGAAAGTTCTAATTCAAAGAATGTTTTTACAAGGCTAAGGTAGACAACAACTGATTTAATAGTATCGATTTAAAAGATGATCGATAAAGGAAATGTTAAGATTGCAGTTAATTTTACCATCAAATTCCACAACATATGAACTTAACAAAACAAAAGGACTGTAATTACACAAACCAAGGCTGACAAGCCAGAATAACATCAAAATCTATATGCTTTGTACTTAATGACATAATGGCCTCCCTACATGATAAAACAGTTTTTATAAATTATTCCTCAAATGAAAATACATATAGAATACATAATATTAGACATTTATTAAAGGTAAGGGAAGGGATGCATGAAGTGCACCAAATAAAATAGCATGGAGTAAGCATTAAAGCTCAAGTTATTATCAAGTATCAACCAACCCATAACTGGATCCAGTAAAAGGCAGGGGACTCAAAAGAGCACATGAAGGCCATGGCATCAAATCTGCTGCTTCTGTTTAAAATATATATACTCTGAATGTCTCATATGATACAAATCACAGAACCATCATGACTATCACTCTTCAAAATCTATACCTTTTCAGTGCCCGATGAGCGTTTCCTCTTGTTGTCAGTCTTCGGAGTCTCTGATTGATGCACATTTTTTGTTGATTTTGGTGAAGAGACCTTTCAAACGGTACGTTAAACATTTACTTTAAAATGAGTGGACTGGGTAAATGCAAATAAGAAAACAACGAAAGATCAAAGGCCATTTACCTTGTCATCCTCTTTACTTGACCCTTCGCTCACATTCTTTTCAGAAAATGATTTTCCACGATTTCGCTGTTTAATATTCTCAGCCGCAGTTAAAGGTAGTCTATAACCTGTGATACTGTTCACATCCACCTTCTTGGATGGCTTCTTCAGTGATTTTGTTTCTGATTCAACTGCGGTTTTCTTCTTGGATGAATTTGTTTTCGAAGTTTTCTCTTTGTTGGGCATCTTAGCTGTCTTTTTCGATGATCGTTTATCTAGCTTAATTTCAGAATCACTTGTTTCTTCAGATGTTTTTCTTGCAACATCATCTGCGGATGGTTCAGAATCTTTAGTGGAAATCTCCTTCTTTGATCGTTTGTTTAGCTTTGCTTCAGAATCACTTAGTCCTTCTGAAGTCTTTCTAGAAACATCATCCACAGATGGTTCACAATCCTTGATTGATCTCTTCTTCTTTGATCGCGCAACCTTTGGGAGGTTCTCACTTTCAGAAGGAGAAGCAACTGTAACAGACTCACCCTCAAGTGCCTTGGGAGAGGAGGGCTGACCGATGGAAGCCTCCTTTTTGCTTTCTGAAGATACAGTAGCTTCAGCATCTGTTTCATGAGGTGATCTAGGAACAACATTGCTAGCAGCTTTATCATCAAGTGGCTTTTGAACATCCTTTTCAGCATCAACATTAGAACTCTCAGAAGGTTCAGCAGACTTTGTTGATGAATTGACTTTCCTATCTTTCTTCTTTCTAGCCTCATCAGGGTTGCTTTCTTCATCAACCAACTTCTCCGCATCCAAACTTTTATGATCAGCATCAATAGAAATATCGACATTTTTTGACGAATCAACAGGAGCACTATCATCCTGCTTCTTTAAGGAACATGAATCGGCTAAGGATTCATCTTCACAAGTCTGTGCAACACCATTGCTCACAACTGACTTGGGAGCAGCATCGGCCTGAATAAAAACAAAGTACAATGAAAATAAAATGTGTGGAATTGACTAATAATAAAAAATACTAATAGTAACAAAGGAGAGCAACATGCCTGGGCAGCCTCATCTGGTGATGCTTCTACTGGCTTCTTCTCTTCAACCTACAGTGAATTAAACCAAAAAAGATTAGAGTTGTATCTGTAAACAAACACCAACTTCAACTAGGCATCTTGTAGTCAACACCTTAATGAAGATAACAATTTACAACACAACAAATACAAACTAAAGAAAAAAAACAGAGGAATATTCAAATTAAGTTAAGAATGAAGCTAAACCAAGATCAATCTTGAGAAACAATTCTCATCACAGCAGAGTAAAAGCAGGGAATTGAAGGCACATGCAATAAAACAATCTGTAGCAGCGCTTCAGATGAAAACAGATAGTCATAAATTGCAGTGGAATGGCAAACAGATTGGATACTTCCAACCTACAACTATTTCTGGGTTGATGATAGAATGCTCACTAAAGTGAAATAAAAATCCCTTATATGAAAAATACACATTAAGAGAACATAGCAGATAAAATGTTATAATCCAATAAAACATTTAGCTGCGTATTTTAACTCATCAATGCCATATTAATTTGCAGTCCTAAAATAATCGAAGTATGCAATGGAAGGAAGAGATAAGTACTTTGTTTTCATCAGCAGTAAGGGCCACATTTTGCTCAGCAGAACAAGACATTTCTTGGCATATGGAAGCAACTACATCACTGTAATCATCTAAAGAGACATCCGAAGATTTCACAGCATTTTGCAAGTAAGGTTTAACTTTATTAGCACAGTTTTCAAGAACTTTCTCTGCCAACTTACGAGCAATAGGTAGAATATCCTGAAAAGAATACATGGGTTGAGCAAAATATAAAATATAAAAGAAAACAAAGATGACAAGATGCCATGAGAACAATGTCAACCTCATTGCCCTTTTTCACAGAAGCTAGAAGGGGAGAGAGTAGTTCTGCAGAGATTTCTTCACTTTCTTCCAAAACAAGACTCATTATTGTCTCCATGGATACAAAGACATTATCTGGGTGATAATCCCTAAAAAGAAAAATAAATCTATAATTGATTTCATTTTTTATCACCAATGAACGCATGAAAACCAAGTAAAACAACCTTACAACATACTGGCGGTGCACTCATAAAATAATGCTGAAAAGGGAAGAAAGATACCAGCTTAAATTAGAAGGGATATTCAGAAGAAAAAAATTACTGTATCACCTGAATATCAAGCATCACGACAAAATGCAATAGGCATTGTGACATCAGAGTGCCATCCTTGAATCATGCTAAGCAGAAGTTTTACCATATTTAATAGTACATCATAATAATGAACAATTTAAACGCCTTCAACAATTATTACCCCAAATAGAACCTCAGCAAAATAACAAAACCCATGCCCTTCATATTTCTATAATGATTAACAAGCATTTCATACGAACTCAACCATTCAAGACCATCAAACTGTCTCCAACTTTAAGCACTGTAAGCTGACCAGAAATATGTACGATGAAACATTTGCAAGGAAATGCGGTACTTCCATCAGAGCTCTTGGACAATACCTTATAGCACTAAGGAAATGCTGGAACATCTCAACTATCAGTGCATCACATTCAAGATCTAGCATCACCACACATGACCTAACTTTTGCAACAGTATCAAGAATTGAAGTCCTTTTGCCGTATGATCGACTAGACTTGTCAGACAGATTTTCAAATGATGACACAATTAGCTGAAACACATCCTGCATACAAAAAAATGATGAATCAGAAAGATGAAAGTCATCAGATGACCCAAAACAAACACATCATCCAATATTTCACTTATATGTCTTATATGATGTAAAAACCACAAGCATTAAGGTACCTTCATCTCATCATCATCATAAGGAGCCTCTGGTGCGGTTATTCTGGTTATTTCACTGATACAACAAGCAACTGCTATTTTCACATCAGCATCTGAATGCTTGAAAAGTTGATCAGCAACCAATGCTTTCCGTGACGGGGCAAGTGCATTTTGCATGGATTTCGAAGGAGACTGTTCCACTTTTGTCAGACAAATCTCAATTTGCTGCAGTAACACATAACAAAAAATAGCAAAAGCACTTCAGTGATAAGTGAGTATTCTCAATTCAATTATTCAATTGCTCTTAGATAGCTTTAAGCAAAAAAACCTAATGAATATGAATAGTTCACCATTCAAATTCACCTAAAAATGCTTATTGATTTCTGAATATGAAATTTGCAAGACTTGTACAATATACTGAATACAACAAACAAAACATAATTATTAAACATTCAGGAAAACATGCATGAGAATCGCTACGGACGAAAAAATACAATCCAAGATAATATAAACAAAGAACTAGCGCATAGGAAGCAAATAGCAAAAGGGAACAAAATCTGCAAATTGACTAATCCATATCATAGCTCCACTAGTAACCCACATGATTGGCAAATAAGGGCATACAAATACAATCGCATTATTATCACAAGAATTCTAGATCAGAACTTTAGTCAGATATCCCCCGCAATATTAACAAAAGAAATAAATGTAATAAAAAAAAAAAGATCCTTAATCTTTATCCATCTGAAAATTTCCGTACAGTTATCACGTCATTTATACATAAATAGACATTTGAAGTTTCAAGAGGAATGGCTAAACTTGGAAAGTAAGAATTTTCCAACACAATATCCTCTCCATATAGAAGATGGTAGTAAAGAAAGAAAAAACTGCCGATTTAAATATCATGCCAACAATGTACAGGAACATCCACTCACATTAACTGCGAAACGTTAAATAACATTTTCCAACGCATAATTACTTACCCAACATAGATTTGAATCGCCGCGTATTATTAAATGAAGTTCTAGAAATAGATAACGGCTTTAAAGTGGTTAAAGTTCCAGATTGAACAACTATCCGTTAATATAAAATGACAGCGACATCATTTATGGTTTATTTCAGGAGAACAAGAGATGGTATAACTGTAGTTACACGAGTATATATCGTGTCAAGAAAGTACCTAGCTAATATGGATGCTTTAATATTTAAAACTAATTTAATAGTCCAATAGTAACAAAACAAACACGTAAAAGCATTTAAAAACAGGAGCAAAAAGTGCTCTGCATAAGCTTTACACATGTAAGGAAATCAGAACTCGTTAATCTCGCATTTTCGATTCACTTTCTTAATAAAAAAGTAAGTATCAAAAATCTTTTTTTCTCCAACTACTTGGCATAAATGTAGCACCTTAAGTCCGTGACATTAATGCCCGCGCAATATAGTGCTAGAGAATTGAGCCACTCAGTCATGCACCCTAGAATTCCCATCAATGCAAGAGGTGCTCATATATGCAGAATTTATATAAATAACACATCAACGAACATAAAAAAAAAAAAAAAAAGCTAAATGAATAGCAGAAACTGGAATGCATATTGTATACCTAAAAAATAACTAAATCCACAATGCAAAAGGAAGCCAGAAAACAGGAGTTCATATAAAACAAACAAACAAACAAACAAATTTCCTAATTGCAAACTAAACACAAAACCGATGCAGACACCACGCAGTAAACTAGGAAAAACATAATTTAAGGAAAAATTAGGTCTTACGTCGAGGAGAAGAATAAGTTCATCAACGGAAGGAGGAGGGGTCAGAAGCTGATTTCCAGCTTCCACAAGCTGCAGCTCAAGCTCTTTATCAGAGGAAGCCATAGGCGTAAGGCCGTCGTCTCTCTGCAGATGAAAAACAGTGGCAATAAGTCGATAACAACAAAAACTACACAAGATACAATAAAATAATACAATATATACAGATCCTTCGAAATCTCACACTTTCTGTTGAATCTCAGACTACATTACCATAAAAACAGACCTGAAAACAACGAATCAGAACCGAGAAAGCCGAGATTTAGGGATTAAAGCAGAGAGAGTGCGAGCTTAGGGTTTTGATTTGAGAAACGGAGCTTCGAGTGAGGTATTCTGAGTTTGTTCGATGTAAAATTTTTGAAAGCGAAATTACATGTCATATTTCGATTTTCACAAAAACAAATAAATAGAGAAAATAAAAAGCTTAAAATGGCAATTTATAAATGGAATTTATAATATAATATGTAATATTTGTAATATTTGTCAGGTAATTTAATTTGAATTTGCTTTTAAAAGGAAAATCCAATACAGCACAGCTTTGGCTCGGATTTTTCCCGCTCCTGAATTCCGGTTTAATTAAGGGATTCAAATCCGCCTGTTGTATTTTCATTTTTCAGGCTTACATTTGCCTTTGAAGCGATTCACGCGATCTCAAAAATTAATTTTATTATTTTAAGAAGGCTGATCAAAAATATAAAAATAACAATTTTAACTTCGCTTTAATTTTTAAAATTTTGACCAAAACTATAATATAATGCTTTTAAATTAAGTGGTTCATAACATTGCAATAGTCTGACAAAATGCAATGACATCGTCGGTTGAAAATTCTATCCACCCAATTTAAGATGTTACTTTCATAATAAATCTGAACTAATTTTGTTCTTTGTCATATTTAAAATAAGAAGTCTAGTTTTGGATAATTATGAAATGTTTATTATTTCCATTAATAATATTCGGTTTAACGTCGTTACTGATGAATTATCTAGTTTGTGATGTTGCTCTAGCTATATACTTGTAGTCAAATATGAGAATGAAGTGATTGATTCTTTTTTCATGTAGAAGGCAATTCATTATAATAATATGAACAAATCCACTCTATTAAAAACAAAGTTAAGTATAAAAGTAATTTAAATATTAGATTTGTTCTAGTGGTAACAGCTTTACCCTAAAGTGGAGAAAAAAATTTAAAATTCTGGGTTTGAACCGCAACTACCTCAAAAATTAAAAAATGCTTATATGTTTCAAAAAATGATAATTTATAAAAGTACATGTTTAATGATGATATTAGTTCGTATTATTATGTAATATAGGAAACTTGCAAACACATGCATACATGTAATTGTTTGGTTTGCAAAATTTTCAATTATGTTCAAATATGGCTTAAATTTATGAATGGCTCGCATGAGTGCACGTACACAATATCAATGGAAATTTTGCACTTCCAGAATAAAATTAAATCGGGTATTCCTATGGATATCCATTTTTTCTGTCAATAAAAGTAAATAAGTGAATTAAATATCTATTTATAACCACATTAAAAATAAATCCAACTTGAAACAAAATCCAAAAGTCAACATTAATTAACCACATTCATGTTACGGTGAAGGATTTATAAAGGTGATATTTACAATTTAGGATGAATTGTCAAATATATATATATATATATATATATATATATATATATATATATATATATATATATATATATATATGTATGTATGTATGTATGTATGTATGTATGTATAATAGAACATGTTTGACGTAATGTGTATTTATGCTTCCCAGTAATCGTTGTAAAAGTAAAATTTATTTTGTTTGGAAATTAGAGTTAGAAAGGATTTACTATAGCGATAAAATTAATTTTTAGCCGTTTAAATTTACATGTGAAAGAGTAATTAAAAATAATTATGTATTCTCATTTTTTATTATTCAGTTAAATACCAAGAAGTTATTGGATTATGTTGGCCCGTTCAAACCCCAAACTTAGCCTGACTTCCAATTGAATTCAAAGTTTATGAGCCCAACTTGAAAATATAAATATTAACACATAATGTATTATATGTTTTTAAAATTAGTACAAAAATGTTAGAAGTTTCCTTCATGAAAACTAAAAGAATAACTTTTTTTCTTATTTAAACAAAAGATAAAATGTGTTCATGGTTGCAAGTTTCAATGGGAGTGAATCTTGCAATACAAGTAAACGACGTATGTTAATGCAACTTTAATAAAAAGTGTTTTTCAAAAAAAAAACCTTTAATAAAAAGTAAATATGTAATAAGTAGATATCGAGTAATGATTGAACAAATGTAAAATTCTAAATAGTGCATTATAACATATATTCCCAATCAATAACTAATAACACTAATTTGCAAGCTATAAAAAAATTCATAATTTCGAAAATACCAGGTTAAATCGATGCGAAGTGAAATCGTAAGTAAATATTAATAATATTATAAACTTACCTAAGGCAAATCAAATTAACCCTAATCACCTTGCTTTTAACCATGGTTAACAAATTAGTGTTATTAACTATTGATTCGGAGTTGATTCCACAATCATTCAAAATATGCAAACTCAGCAACATCGTTTCAATATTTGGTATGTAACTTTGAAAACTTGTAGACAACATCAAAATTCGGTAACACATTTGGTCTCATTGCTCGTCAAAGTTCATTCCAATGAGCTAATGTATTATACATTCAACCAAAAATTATGTTCGAAAACTAATAGCTTTTGTATACCATTTAATGGAAAAGATTATAAAATACCATAGTTGTTATGTGGTTGGTGTGCATCATGTACCACGCTTCACATTAACTCTATGCCTTTGTGCAATATATAACATGTTGCTTAAAGTTATAACCGTCAAATTAACAATCGACACTAGAGTAATAAAATCATCCTCGAAATTGTTTAACGTTGCATGTTGCAACTTTTACATTAACTTTCATAACCATGGTAGCAGTTAACCAGTTGCTGAACCCATGACTAGTTACGTTTATACATCTGACACTCGGTGTATTTGAGGAAGCTATCTATCTCTGATTCGTTTGTTGTGGTTCCACAACATAATTTATAAGTATCAAAACGGAAAGAATATGCATTAGATAATGTGTTGTCAAAGTTGTTAATGAAGTTACTGTTCAAAACATCATGATCAACTTTAACTCGTAAAATTTTACTAAGATAATTAAATATACAAAAATTAATGTAAAAATACCATTCAGTGCTTTCTGTTATATTGTTTTCTTTACAAATAATAATTACTTTCAATTTCATGAATAAAATTTTATCCAACTAATTAACTAATCATTACAAAAGAAAGCGTTATAAGGTGTAAAATATACATGCTGAAGTGACATGTTAATATGTTGGAGTTGGACAATATAAACTTGGTTTAACCTTGTTCTCTTAAAATCATATACTGAATTGGTTTGCTTTTTATTTAAAAATTAAGAACATAAGCCAAGCGGGTTTGAACATATAATAATAATAATAATAATAATAATAATAATAAGTTATATAAATTATAACTGAACTCTTATGAAGCTAACTAAACATATAAAAATTAGTGTAAAAATATCATACAGTGCTTATTATTATATTATTACATTACAAATAATAATTACTTTCAATTTCATAAAAATTTAATCCAACTAAATACTAATTAACCAATCATTACAAAAAAAATGTTATTACAAGGTTTAACACGTGGCTCACCTTTTGAGCCCACTATACTAGACTTGAACAAATACATTTTAGTGTAAACTCGGTTGAATCCTGTTCTCTTGAAATCTACACAAATTTTTTGGTTTTTATATAATTATTAATAAGTCAAAAATACAAACCAAGCCGGTTTGAACATATAATAATAATAATAATAATAATAATACATATATATATATATGTATATATATATAAATTAATAGTTATATAACGGTGTTTTAATTTAATCAGATTTTTTAATAATCCAAATATATTGATGTATGCTCGATTTAACCTGAACAAAATAATATTTTTAGATTGATTACACTATACATAGCAAGCACTATGTACCGTACTCTTATTTTAAAAACATTTTAGAAGTTATTTATTATATATTTATAATTAATCACTTCTCTTGTTTCCTAGTTCAATGTATTTTTTACCTTAAAGTGAAATGAAAACTATTTTAAATGTCCTATTATTTACTAACCAACTGTCATCATACACATCATAACTAATTGGTCTATATGTGTTGTTGACCATGCACTTAATGAATAATATATAAACAGCAAAGTTAGATAATGTTTTACTTTTATCCAATGGGAATGAATGAAAAGTTAGCAAGTTGTATCAACGGAGAATTCTAAGAAAATTTCATTTTTGTCATTTACAATTTATTATGCAATCAAAGTATTTATTGTTATTATTTAAAAAGTAAAAAAAATAGATCCGCCCTGCATATTATTTCCAAGTATTCATTACTATTTCAGAATAGTTAAATAATTTCATTCAATAAAATAAGTTAAAAATATTTTAATTTTATTTAAATAAAACTTTTATAAATTCAGATAAAATTGGAAAAATAATTTAAAATAATAATAAATTGGGAAAGAAGAATAAAAAGAAGAGAAAGATGCAATTTAAGAAAGACAATAACATTAAGTTAAGAAAGAAGAGAATATATTGTATTTTTCTTTATTTTTTTTAATTGAAGACATGATAATTAGTGTTTTAAATGTTTTTAAGATAACATAATTTCTTAAAAACTACTTATTTAGATAAGATTACGGTAAATGGTAATGTTTACCATACAATGTATAATCATTCATATATTTATCGACTGATTAGTCCCCGAGTAAAACAAAAAGCTATGTCAAATTTCATTCCCTCTCTTTTTAGTTTCTCTATTGAGTTAAAGTCAAGATTCCAATAAAATGTCTCGCACAACCACATCAACAAATCAAAGGTACGCCGAGGATAATAGGTTGATGACTCCCAAGAGCTCTTATCGACGGAGTCGTTTGACACCTCGATGTTGACTCATCAGATCCTAGGGTGAAGAAGGTCCCAAAGGTTTGATTGTTTGCCGATTCAAGGGGTACGTGAGTTGGGTTCAGAACGTCGTGAGATAGTTCAGTTCCTATCTATCGTTGGTGTTAAAGGGAGAATTGCGAGGAGCCATCCCTGATACGAGAGGACTAGGTTGGGCCAATCCATGGTGTACCGGTTGTTATGCTAATAGCAGCCAGGCAGCTAAATTGGTATGGAAGAACAGCTGCGCGGCGGGAAATCCTTCACTATACAAGTTCTGGAGTTGGGTATTTTAAAATACCCCACTCTAGTACATTACATATGTCTCATATTTCAGTTAATGAGATAAAATATTTTATAATGAAATAGGGTATTCTAAATTAACCGGTTTCATATAAAATTTCCCATGATCTAAATATATGTAAAAAAAAAGTCAATTATCTAATAGAAAATCTCCACGTCATAAATAACCACGTGTAAGCTCACCATTGGCCAAAATCATGTCATTCAGTCACTCACCCAACGTATTTTAAGTATCTTAATAAAAATACATAAACACCGAGTTCTTCTCCATCCCAGTTTCTCTTCCAAATTGAACTGAAATTTCAACAATAGATCCATAAATTCAACAGATCCAACGAAAACAACTGCAAAATTCTAACAAGATCATCGAATGCCTCTCCTAATTGATGCATTTTTGTTTAGATTCCTCTAATCGTGGCTCCTTCTGCTCCACAAGGTCCTTCTCGAAGGAAACGCTCACAAACGGAGTCGCAATCGCTATCTTCGTTGCATTCGAGAGCTGCTCCGGCGAGAATAGTGTATAGAGAGCCGATTCCTTTCTGGCAGAAGAACTGGTTCATTGGATTGCTTTTCGCCATGTCTCTCGCCTTATTTGCTCTCTCCATTTTCCTCTTCCTCAATCTCGATCTCGAACAGAGCTCGTTTTCTACTGCTTCTGCTGCTTCCTCATCTGAAGGCGCTGAGGTTTCTTTCTTATTTCGCCTTTTGTATTTGGTCCATTTGAAATCTCGGATTGGCATTTGATAGATGATCATGTTATATCTGGAATTCTGAAATACCGAGCTAATGTGTGATTGCGATACAATTGACTGTTCTATAACTTTCATTGCTGTGACGGGATTTGTTACAGGAATTTTGATTTTTTTTATTGTTTAGTTCTCAGTTGTTGTGCTTGCTTTTGTACTTTTTTTCAGATTACTTATGGAAGTGCTATCAAGCTGATGCACGAGAGAACAAAAGCTAGGCTCCATTCACACGACGTTCCTTATGGCTCTGGCAGTGGTCAGCAATCTGTTACAGGCTTCCCTAATGTGGATGATGCCAATAGCTACTGGGTAATTCTTGTAAAAATGTGCACAAGTATTCTACTAATAGTTAATAATTATGCATCTTTTTTAACTATATATTTTGTGTGGCATTGGTTTTGTAGATCGTTAAGCCAATGCTGGATTCAAATGCTAAACAAGGAGACACTATTGAAAGTGGGACTGTTATACGCTTGCAACATATGAGGACTAGAAAGTGGTTGCACAGTCATTTGCATGCATCTCCTATATCAGGCAACCTTGAGGTCAGTTCAAGTTCTAAATTTTTTTTGCGCAGTCATGTCATGGTATGCTACAATTGATAGCATACTTTGTTGAATTTGTACTGTGCTATGAAGTTTAAGAAGAAGAATACAAATCAGCTCACGATGTCTGATTGAAAGCTCATCGATGATACTGAGCTAGGGATGCTCATTATCATAAATAATTAGAATAAAAAATATGATAATGTACAATGAGACGTTGAGTTTTGTTAGGTTTCTTCTTTTGGAATTGGAATCTGGTTTTTGCTCTAATCCTTCAAGACTAAGCTTTTTATTGACTTGATAATACTACCATTTTGCACTGAGTGGACTGTTAAACAAAAGTGTGTAAATTGTAAACTATCTTGCTATTTTATTGACAGAGGTGCTATTTTTTGTAGTAGAAAATGTAAGTCTTAGTCCAGAAGTAATGAAGCTAACCTTTTGAGTTTTTGAAGTTCTTTTTATTGAACTAATCACTTGAGCCACGTTTTTGTGTGTTTTAGGTTAGCTGCTTTGGAGGAGAATCTGAATCTGACACTGGAGATCACTGGATGTAGGTTCAAACAACAATGCTTAATAATTGATACCCTCCTATCAACCTATTTACCTTCATGTTCTCTTTGTGTGGAATTCATAATTAAATTCTGTTCCAGGCTTATGATTGAAGGGACCGGAAAAACTTGGAAGCAAGATCAAAAGGTTCGGCTACAACACGTTGACACTGGCGGCTACCTGCATAGCCATAACAAGAAATATCAAAGAATAGCCGGGGGTCAGCAAGAGGTGAGAAACAAACAAAGCGCTTCCATTATTGAATATACCGTTTCTTGTAGCCAAAAGCAGTTTGCATTTTTCATTTTTTTATTGACATTTTAGTTGAAATACTAGAGCACTGAATTATTTGGCCTTGATGTTCTCTGGCACTGCAAATGCTTGTATTTTCTTCTGATATTGGAGCTTTATTCAGGTGTGTGGTATCCGTGAGAAACGTGCTGATAACATTTGGTTAGCAGCAGAAGGAGTGTACCTTCCCGTCGCGGAGAGCAAATAGTACGTAAATTTTCGAGTTTCTCTTACTTAGTTAGCTGCTAGATTTTTCTATTGAATGAGAAAAATCGGTTTCGAATATACTAGGATGTATGTGATTCAACTAATTGTTTGAAGAAAATACTAGGATTTGTTACATGGTTCTTCATCAATGTATGTGCATCTTGTTTTCCTATGTGATCAAGAACATCATTTGAACATTCATGTAATTTTCTTTTTCCCACTATTGGCTAGACTTGTCCTCTACTAAATATGGGTTTGCTTAAAAAAAAACCTGACACTAGGCAGCCCACCATATAATTTCATTGAGCTCTCGGGTTTGAATGAGAACTACAAGCCCATATCATTTCTATATAACCATAAGAATGCTAAATCACAAGTTTGACTAGTGTAGGTATAAATTTGGGATTTGGTATTTTTGTATATTTCATTTAATCTCAACCACTCATCAAGTTAAGTTTTAATGGCTACATTTATTTGCATTGTGGATCGTATAAACAACTAAAATTAAATCACAACCATTAAATCTGGATGGATAGTTGAGATTGAAATTTACTATTTGGAGATTTTCATTTTCTCCAGCCTATGTTTAAAATTTATAGTATGAAGGTTATGATCTATTCAACTTATTCAACAAATAATTTGTTTCAATATTATAACTGAGAAGTACAATTACAAATTATAAATTTGTCTTTAATATAACAGTTGTAAAATTACATTCTATATATATGTTTGTCAACCTAAGTAAGGTAAACCAGCACCTCTTCTTTCTTCTTCAACAATTTTTGTCCCGACTGAAATATGTAATACTTTTGGCTCCTTCGCAACTATAGTTTTGTTCGTCCGTATTGTATTTCAATTTGGACTACCTGAACCAATCAACTTTCTCGATTGGTAGGTGTATGAAATACTAGTATAAATTGAAGTATTAATGGGACCATGGTCCTATAAAACATGCTTTATAATTTCTCCACTTTTAGAGTAAAAGAAAAACTTTTAAAAAAGAGCAACCACATTCCAAAATCTTAGTGTTAGGTTGGAGTTTGGACCACAATTAATAAGGTGTGGGTTACATAGAAAATTGAAATAAAAATATCTGGCCTAACTAACCCTCATGGGACTTATGGTATTGTTTGTATTTTTTTTTTTGTCATTTTTCATGCTGAGATTCATATTACAATATATTAGGCTTCCCATTCTCAAGCCACATTGTTGTTTCCTTCTTCAATAATTGATAAGTTATGTATCTCATGTATGACTCAAGATTAAGGAAAAAAAACCACCAGTATTAGGTCAGTTAATAAAGCTAGTGTGCATCGAGATGTTCTTACTAAGAAGTTCTCAGTTTCGAATTTCAAATTCCACAAAAATATAGTTGATAGTTGCGTAATGAAAGTCAGTATGAGCCGTGTACACAAAAAAAAAAAAATACTCAGCATTATTATAAAATACTTTTCTGGCTATTATCAATACTACAAAGGTTTTTTTTTATATAATTTATACAAAGGGTTTTAGGGTGTATATTTGGACATTCTTATTATAGGTGTATTACACATAATAATACAAGTTAATTCGATGTATATTTATTCATTTATAAGCTTAAAAATGTTAAACAAATTAAAGACTTTTTTAATCATATCCATTAATTGTCCAACTGACATGTCTTTCTTCATTTTCCTTTTCAATCTGTATATGATATAATTTTGTACTTATCTTAGTTTTTTTAACAAGAGTGAACCTCTGGGATGACTCGTAATAGACTAAGATTTTGATCATAAAAATTGATTTTTTTGGAAAAAGTTGTACTCATCGTTGTTTTTATAAAAAAATTGTGCTAATACGTTTATATTATTAAGTTCCAAAAGAAAGTTCCCAAACTCATCCAGGACAAATTTTGTCTCTACTCATCTTAGTTAAAATGAACACTTTTAAGGTTTGAAAATACTCATTATATCAGGGGAGTTTTGACTTGTTTAAAATAAAAAAATGATGTGATCCCTTCATATCTTTTTATTTGTCGAAATATTGAAATCAATAAAAATTTATTTCAAATTTTTCATTTTGATTTTTTTGAAATATCTTTCTTTCTTAATATCAATTCGTAATTGCATCGATACATAATATTTTTTCCTTGTTAATACAGTGACAAATTTGAAAAAAATGTCAAAATACATTTATATTCGTAATTAACGATTAAAAAACTAATGAAAGGCTAAATAGAATAATGAATGGAGATAGGGGGAGTACGAGTCAAATAAAAATTCTTCAGAACGACATTATATAATATTGTGGTGGTGAAATTGATATAAACTGAATTAACATGCATTTTATAAACCGAACATAAGAGGGACAAATAACCTCTTAAACTAACCGGTTGGTTGATGAACACGTAATAGAAAAAACGTGTTTAAATGGGAATGAAGTTTGGTGAGAAATTTTATTGTCGGTGGCAAAATTTAAAAAATGTTACCTTATTTTCATAATATAAGCCCAGTAGATCATATGGTTAGATCACAATATTGACCAATCACGTGGATGGTGGATCAGCAGATCACACACAATAGATCTTTTAGGATTTAGGACCCATTTTTCATTCATAAAAATACAAGGTATGAATATTATTTCATTTCTACTTATTACATAGTTGTAGGTGAAGTATCAACATTTTTGTAGTAGAAATATAATAATTCAGTAAGAAACTAATATGGTTTACATTTGCAATCTAGTTGAAATTATAGCTTTTCCCTCGTACCAATTAAATATCTTAAAAAATCAAACTTAATTGGTAAAATTATTGTATATCAAGGTGTTACTACAAAAAGTCTCGAAAACTTGATCACAAATTTAGGTGGTGTTTCTCAAAACTTCTCAAATAATCACTCTTGTCTTATAAGTGACTTTTTTAAGAAGTAAGTTTGACTTACTTTTAACTTCTGTCTTATTTTTAACTTTTAAGTTAAAAAAATATTATCAGAAACACTTCACTGTCTGACTTATAAGTTAAAATCTCCTTAAAAGACACTTTTAAGTTAAAAGTTAAAAATGAGAAGTTTTGAGAAACACCCCCTTAGTCTGCACCATTATAAGAAGCTTTTAATACTCAAGCAAACTGAGCATTATGTATTCTTATACATTTTACTTAATCCTAAGTGTCCGAAACCATAATTTTATAATCAATTCAATACATTGTGTATAAAAATCTACATAAAATGAATCAAATTCCTTTCTAGATATTTACTCCATATAAAAGATCATGGCTGGATAACAGCCTTTTGGAAAGTATGTTTCTAGTTAAGACTATATAATAAAATGAACAATGAAAATTGTAATTTTGCATTTCAAAAGTTGCATTAATATCGTTTTTCATTGTCTCATTGTATTACTTAATAAAATTGTTAGTGAATGATAAAGATAAGGCAAATTTAATTAAAGTTTAAGGGAAGAAATGAAATAACATATATAATTAAATTTCTTCTGCATTTATTGGTAAACCGACCAACACGACCGTTGTCTTTATATATCATAAATTGATAGGGTCATATTTTTTTATATATAAAATTCTTAAAATTGAAGTTTTCTACTACTTAAAATTACTCTAATATTAGTCATTTTAAACTATTCATCAAAGTCAATAAGACATTTAATATAACGCACAAATGATTAATTTATCCATTTTAATATACTATTCATCATTTTATTCAAGGTGTCAATGGGTGTCGAACAATCGGTGTCAATATAAAATTAATGTTTATTTTATATTATAAAAATCTTTCTTTTTGATTATTAACCTATAAATTAATTTATACTTGATGTCTTTCCTAATTAATACAAGAGTAAAATAGAAAAAATTTATTGAAAGTTGCATTGATATTCTAAAATGATAAGTAAAATAGACCAAAGTAAAAAAATTTAAAATGATCAGCCTAGTATTATGAAACAGATGGAATAAGATATGTTTAGAGTAATTTTTATTTTCGGTACAACTAAACTTACATATATAATAAACATGATTAAACACTTGAATTAATGTTTGATGTCAAAATGATGAACATACTCCAGATACACTCACTTGCTATAGTTGATATATTTTTTTTGTTACTAGTATATTTTTCCAAAAACAGAAAAGAACAGTGGTAGAAAAATTATAATCAAATATTTGAAAATATATTTTTGATATATGTATGTTGGGGGAAAGTCTACGAACATATATCTAAAAAAATGATTCCTTGTTCATAAAAAAATTAATTCTTCATTTATCATACGAAGGAAAAAGAGTAAGAAAAAGTAAACTTTATGCAACAATTTGCACCAAAGCGTATGAAAAATACTCCCACTAATTGAATTTCTGAAAAAGGAAAAGTTTGATTTTTCATTTGATGAGCAAAGCCAAATCATAAGCGTTTATGATTTGGCCCCATAAAAACAACAAATCATCTTTACAAAAGGGCAACAAGTCCCACTCTTAGAAATATGTCATTATTTTTCTTTTTCTAGTTTTGAGAAAACTAGGTGCCTATTAGGTTCCAATTTCTTCATAATTTGAAATGTCAATTCTCCATTAAGTTCTTTATTGTCTTAACTTTCAAAATAGCAAATCAAACTGGCCTCTCAAGATGGATGGTACCAGATTTCATAACCTAATTTAAGCAACTATTCATGCCTTCTTCTATTGGTTATATTCGGTTTTATTCAATACATTACTAAAATTTAATTCAGCTAAACTTCATTGGCCTAATTAATTGTCATCTTAAAACCTATGAATTAATTTGTGGATCAGGAGATTCCAAGAACCTTGACATCAAAGAAATTTCTACGAGAATTTTTTGTTTTATGAACCAAGATTCAAAGTCAAAACTAGTGTATCCAAGAAAATTTCTTGGAGAATTTGATACAAATGAAGATATTCAAAATCGAAATTCCGAAAAATTTTTCCATCCATGTAATAGTTGAGATTCATCATCGAATGTATTGAATTGCTTTATGTAGCACAAGGGCGTTGCAAATGAAGACTCGTTTTACGAAAAATAGATGCATAATTTCGCGAGTTATCAAACAAAAATAAATAAATAAACAATGTAGTATGTGCTAGATTGATTGATGTTCAGAAAACAATGAACAATAGCAAATTGCAGAACTCCCAAACTAAACTACAAGTAGAACTAACACCAAGTCAACATATCACCAAGTCAATGGAAACATTGTTACTTCTCTCAAATGGTTAACAATATTGCATATGAGCAAAAGATACCAAAAAAAATGGCAGAAATGAGAATCATATTACCATAATATTATATTTACAACGAGACAGTGCAAAAAGAGAAGCAAATAAATTGTAAGTTTAAAAGAAGACAACAAAATGGCCATACCCCACCATTTTTCTACTCAATAAATCAAAATATTTACCTGTGGGGAATAAAATAGGCCCATAAACTTTGATTCATTACAGCTCATCTTAGATTCTCTTCTTCTTCTTCTTCCTCCTCTTTCCTCTTCTGTAAATATAAATAAGCACATAACAACAAAAACAGATCAGTTAACCTTTAAACTAATGGAAATCAAATGGGAGTAACTATCCATGTTCTTCTTCTCTGCAATTATGGTGGAAAAAAATGCAATCTTTTCAGCTCAGTAAATCCAAAGATTCCAGATCAAAACTTGCAAGTGAAAGATTCCCTGGATGATAGAAAATTAAGGCAGGCATTGAATGGTCCCTATTTTTGTATTTGAAAGAGAAATAACAGACAACCCTTTTCATAGAATTGATGTTATGGCTTTATCGTGTGAATACTAAAGATTCAAGATTTGACAAAAATGGACCAAGGAGTTGAAAAATGGACATTTCATTCTTGGAAGTATGCACAGTTATATGATGCAGAAGAAAATTTCAACTTTCTTTTGCCTAGTTTGCAGATAACCATTGCAGGAAAGAATCCCAAGGTATAATTAACATCATTGAAAGTGTGTAAATCAATGAAGCATGTTTCAGGAAGGAATATATCATAATTTACTGTAAAGATACTGCTAAAGATACAAAATTTGGCATATTTTGATAATGCTGATAAGAGAATGACGACAATTATTAGAGTGATGATAAGATGACTAACTTCAAGGCGTTCTTCGATTTCTGCTGATCTTCTCAAAACGGTAGACTCTTGGAGGTTGAACTCGATGTAAGGGATTTGAAATGCTCCGATGGGACGAAATCGTGTGGTAAATTGGCCCTCTTGACGATTCTACGCATGTTGTTTTGTAAGCTCTGATGAACTAATTGTTTGACTGCTTTCTTTTCGTCGCTCATCATGTCTTCTTCTTCTTCTAAGCACTCTTTTCCGGCATATGGGTTAGAAGATGACGACGACGAGCCGTAGATTGGAGCGGACACTGCTGCACCCAAATTCCCACCGTAATTCTGCAAAACTTGCTTCCCCTTGTCGATTCTAAGGCACTCCAAAATCCTCGAAGCTCGTTTCTGCGCTAATGTGCTGCCCAAAAGGGTTAGCTCGAGCAACGAAGAAACAACGCCTGCTTCGATCATGGCCTGTCTATCGCCGTACGCTTTATGCGCCATTACCATTAGAATGTAAGACGCTTTCTCTTGGCATCCTGGCGAATCGGTCCAGTTCAGAACATCTACGAGAATCGGGAAAGCATCTGGCACGCTGCTAATTGCCTTTCTACCTTCCGGGGTTGATACTGTGTTGCTCAAAATCGAGAGAATTCTTTCGCTCACTTCCATGTCTCCGAGGTTGCTAATTAGAAACGGGACTAACTCTGTTTCTACGATGAATGAAACATTGGATGGGAATATTGAGAGATTGTAGAGAGCTCTGAGAGCATCTTGTTTGGCTTGGGCGCAGTTTGTTTTGTCGTGGTCCTTGAGGGCATTCACCAAGAACGGGATTGCGCCTGAAGATCCGATAATCGGTTTGTTCGAGTCCAAAGCACTCAAGCCAAGGAAGTTTGCTACGATTGCTTCGGATACGGATGGATTTGGAGGATCTGGAGATTCTATAATCTTCAACATTTTATGAACAGCGCCAGCTTTAACAATTGCAGCTTTATTCCTGCACAAAAATGTCAACAACATAGTTCAATTCTCTGCAACAGATCCAAAATGAAGAGGAGAAAAACAAACAATCTTCAAACAGATAAAAGTGGGTGAGAAATGAACACCAAACTATATGGCAATAATACTGTTTACAGTAAACATCACAGGGGAGCATGAAAGTGACTTCCCCAAATAAATATTGAGAGATATGAACAGTTTCTTGGTAAAGAAAATTGGGGGAATATTAAAGAGAAGATTACAAAATAACAGTAAAATAAAGAAACAGATAACAACAAACAGAAGAAAATGACTACACATTAACGATTTTTAAAAAAGCAAATTAGTCCGAATAGTTCATTTACTCCATAATTGAAGGAACAAGCAGAGTATATAGAAAACGACTTCTCCTCGGATCAAATAACTGGATAATTCAATCAATGAACAGCAAATTAAGAGGAGGAACACGAAATGCCCAAATTAATGTCAAATAAGGAGGGGAATCAATCAATTAACTACTCACGCATCATTGCCGATTCCGAGATTAAGCAAAGCATACAGAGCAGCGATTTGAGACTGAAAATCATCGAAATCGAGCATTCCGACTAATGGAGGGATTGCTCCAAGCATAGCAAGAGTACTTCTCGCAGACGAATCTTCCTTAGCAAGCAATCGTACTCTACAAGCACCACCTTCGTTCCTCTTAGGCTGGTCCTGAACCTGCAGTTCCTTTACAACATTCTTAAGCTCCTCTAGAGCTTCAACTTTCTTCTTCGTCTCAATTTCAGTCTCAACCTCAGCAATACTCAGCAGATCCGACAACTTCTCCGACTTACTGCTTTTCCCCCTCTCAATCTTCGCACTGACATTTCCACTTGAATTCAGCTTCTCGTTAACAGTCGTAGTAGTAGATGCAGCTGAGGAAGAAGAAAAGTCGTCCTCGTGGTGACCGAACCGTGAGCTGCCGCCACAACTAACAGCGTCGAATAATTTGCGGCGGAATGAGGCGGCGGAGAAAGCAGTCCAGAGACGGAAATGGCCTCCGGAGGCGGCAGAGGCGGCGGTGGATTGATCGAGAACTAGAGATCCGATGCTGTTCGTTTGACACTTGGCCATAATCGGAGCAAAATCGGTCAGCCGGTGCTACATTGCAGAGCAAAAGAAGGAATTAGAGAGTGCAGAGAGGCGGAATCCGGTGATGAGACAAGAAACGGCGTCGTTAGGGAGAGAAAGAGAGAAACTTTGATGTGCAGAGATGCTCAGAGAAAGCAAGGGGTAGAGAGAGAGAGAGAGTTGAGGTTTTAGAGAGTGTTAAATTGTTAATTAGGGCTGTGTTTGTTGGGACGATAAAAATTTTGGGGAATATAAAGGACGCATATTTGGAAAGAATGGAAAGTTTTTTATTACTCGTTTTTTATTTATTCATTTTCAAGATATAAATATATTATATATAAACCTTTATAAATTAACTATGTTGACACCGGATAAGTTTGTTAATTTATACATTACTAATTAAATAATTTATATTTTGTACTGGATTTTCGATATCAAATAAAAATAAATAGTATTTATAAATATTCAGATACAATGAATTTTACTAATATTATGTACGATAACAAATTTAAATATTATTATAGAAAATAATGTTGAAGATGATGTTGATGAAGTACAATATCATTGGAACCCGTTACTCGTAAAGAACACTCACAACAATTTTTTGATATAATTTGAAAGCAATACTTCAAAGTTTCCGGATGCAATAAGGAAGATTAGATGTATGTTTCAAGAAGATTTAAACTTCAAGAAGAAGTAGATAACAAAATAATGGTATTTTACAAAATTCTAATATATATAAATTTGATGATGATGAATTGTTAATTTATGATATTATTAGTATTATATAAATATGAAGAATTTTCAAATAAATTATTATTTTATTATCCAATCAAAATTTTCCATCTTTTAACCATTCTAAGCAGGAATCGTAAAAATATATTATTTTAGAAATTGTCATATGGGTAACAAAAAATAATTATCTTTGTAGATTTATGGTTAAATACATATTTACTTACCCGAACTTAATTAAAATGGTTTATTGCACTGAAATTTTCGAAGTTTCTTTCAACCTCCCGAACTTGGAAAAAGTGTACATATTTATCCCTTAAATCTCACGTGTTAGCTTATGGTTAGAGAGGAAAAATTAGGATAATGACGTGTTTGAGAAATCAAATCAACTAAAAACTGACACTTGTCATTGAAAGAGTAAACTAATGCATTTTTACAAAGTTTACATGACCGAAAGAAATTCTTATAAGTTCAAGGGGCACCATTTGAACCAAGTTCAGAAGTATTTGACCTATATATTCATGGTCATCCCAAATTGGTACTTTTATCCAACTACCATACAGCTTTAAATTGTATACACAATCTCACCAACTTAACAGAATTACTCTTAAGAGCCGCCTCACTTCGGTAAAATGAATCAGAGAGTCTCCTCATACTGACATACGTATTTGTGAAACAAATCATGCATGAGGCTGGTCTCGAATGCATCTTTGCCAAGCCTGATGAGGCTTGCTTATGCACTACGAAATTGAGAGTCCGGGGCAGTTGACGAAAAAAAAATGTCTTAAGGCTATTTTTCTTAATACTGAAAAAACACATTTAAAACACTCTAATGAACTAAATGAAATATGCATTTGATTAAATTAAACTGCGATTTTGATTAACTTTGTTGCATCTTGTTTTCAACTTATTTTTAAGTTTTATTTTGTCTAACATTACATACTTATAAATGTACACTGAAATAAATTTAGTTTGATTCTCGACAATGCATACTTATAAATATAAGTACGTAAGATCTAGATATATTGGTTGAATAAATTGAAAGGACTCTAGTATTATAATCATTTTTTTGATAATCCTAAATTATTTTAGAATTATATTCCTTTGCTGCATATTAAAATTACAATTTAGACGGTCTATTTGTAGACTGGAACAATCTAGAATTGCAAATGAAATGTAAATTGCAGTTAATGCCCGGCGTTTTAAAAATCGGACCTAGGCGGGATTTTTAAAAACATCGCCGCGATTTTGTAAAATCGGGCGGTGTTAGGCGGGTGAGGGAAAAATCGGCGCCTAGGCGCCGATTTTTTAATTAAAAAATATTAATATTTTAATAAAAAAAACATAAAACTAATCAGTGTTTTAAAAATCGGGGCCTAGGCGGCGCTTAGACGCCACCTGAGCGAAATTTTTAAGAACATTGCATCGATTTTTTATTATTTTATGTTTTTTATATTATTATATATTAAACTGAGTTGTTAATGTTATCATTTTATTATATTAGACTATTAGTATTTATACTATAATAATTGTTATATATTATTAAATATTAAATAATAAAAAAATTGAATCCGCCTAATCCCCGCCTGCGCTTAGCTCCCGCCTAGCGCCTAACACTTTTTAAAACACTGGTTAATGCAAACTAACTCATGTAAACTCTAACATTGATGTTAGTCTTTAATTAGTCATTGATTCAGACAAGACAAGCATACCAGTATTAGTTAGTTTCAAAATAAATAAATTGAAATCTTGCATAATACTGTATCTTGTAGATATATATTGATTGTAGAAAAAAGTATGTGAGAGTTGAAAACTCATTGGGCTGCTTAAGGTTCAAATCTATGTACAACAAATCAATATTGAAAATCTATATACTAGATTTTCATATCACCTAATAATATGTAGTTCGCAATAATTATTTTCCAACGCTAAAATATATTAAAAGTTACACGGTAATTTTATTTTTAACAAAGTAAATTCACTTTGCATGTTATTACCATTGGAACAATCATCACATAGTTGATTCACAGAGCCGGTTTTAATAATTATGAAATTCTAATCCAAATCCTATATTATAAGGCCCTAAATAAATGGAAGTATAATGTTCAATAGTAATAGTTAACTAGTCAGTAGTAAAAATGTAGATGTACGTAGATTTTTTAAGCCCTTCAATTTTTTTGACAATAAACGGCTGCCTAAATATCCGTTGATCCAACGATGATAAGAGATAAAATAATGAAAACTTTATTTTTAACGAAATCATAATAAAATTTACCTTAAAATATATTTCAACATCTCGATGATAAAACAGTACGTGTTTTAATTAACCTGTGCAATCATAAAAATTTAAAACTCAAACTAGTTGCCAGATATAAAATGAATATTTTGAAATATAAACTAATAAAATGCATGTTTTAAAGATAGCTGCTCATCTTTAGTGATGATTTGATATAAAAAGTCTGTATCTGAATTTATCCCAAAAAATCTCCTCCTCTCTTGAACTTTCAAAATAATCCCATAACTCTTTCAATTTTTAAAAAGTGACCTTGTAGCTCCCTCAACTTTCAAAAAATGCACCACTTTGCTCACTTTATGTCACGTGTCATCTTCTGGTTGGTTTGACTTTTCAAAGATGCAATTTTTCTGATTTTCTCCCTCCAATCAGAAGTTGACACGTGGCACCGAGGGAGCAAAGTGATGTACTTTTTTAAAGTTCATGGTCACTTTTTTAAAATTGAGGGAGTTACGAGATCATTTTGAAAGTTCGGGGGGGCAGCAGGTTTTTTGGGACAAGTTCAGATACCTAATACCTAGTGATGTATTAAGCCATATAAAAATGATAGTTTTACATACATTTCTACTGTTATGTATCCATGATATAACCATATAATGTGGTAGAGAAAATCTATTGAGATAAGTAAAGAATAACCCAAATTCAGAATTCTAAAATACATGCCCAACCAAGCTCAAGTCAATATTGTTTAATTTCATTTCATATTCTTACTAAAAAGTTTGACAAACTAAGAACAGGTCCCTCACTGAATTTAATCAGGTAGAAGGAAATAATGTTATAATGTGCTACAGTGCACAGCATTGCCGTGACCCCTCAGATCTTGTGCCATCCAGCTAACGAGTTTAATCAAATGGGGCCTGACATTAAACAATAGCGTGGTATGATCAAAAGGGGGCCACCTGATTGTGATTGAAGGGTGTACCATAATACCATGGGGAGCTCTGTATAGTAGTTATTAGAGAGGGCCCACGTGTCAGTTTACCAAAATACCACGTGTATACTTCATTTAAATTCATGCCACTTCTTAGTTATTGTCCTTAAGCATATCTTAAATTTGATAATTTTTATTTAATGTTCTACTAAATTTTTAGTATTTCTGAAAAGTCAGCCTCTAATATTCTAAATTTGGTATGGGTGAATTTCTCAACCCTTTCAATTCAACTTAATTAAATTTTCCTGACATTTCCATTAATATATAAGTTTAATTAGATATGTAGTTATCACTTTTATGAACTAACTAATAAAATAAGGTTCAAAGGTTCATTTATAAATTGAGGGGACTTGAAGATTCATTTTAACAAGTTTAGGGTGTTTAAAGGTACATTTAAAAGTTAAAGAATGCAAAAGATACTAAATTTAGAAGGCTGAAGATGTATTTCGACTTGTTTTTCATCAACTTTACTTTTGTTACACTTCTAAGTTATCTTAAATAGATATTACTAACATAGTTATTTAAGATATTGTTTTTTCTTTTTGAAAAACTAAGATATTATTTTATATATCATTTCTTTTAGCATATTAGCCACCATTTAGAAGAAAAAGGGAAAAAAAGGAACGTGAAGAAACTTATTTGCTAGATAATTGAATTTAGATAAACACAAAAATACATACTTTAATTTCCCAACACATTAAATACAATTTAATAACTTAATCTATTTGAACAAGTATCAATTTTTCAAATAGAGAAGGATAAAACAGAGGGATAAAATTCAAATAACAATCCTACCAAAAAATGATGAACATAAAATACATGGGAATATAAACCGGTATCAGACCTTTAACCGCCATTATGTATATTAAAATATTTCAAAGGAAAACCTTCCTAGCTACAGGTAAATTGAACGAAAATTATTCAATGGAATTTTGCATACAAGAGCAATCACTTTATAGTGTATAAAAAACGTGCTTAATTTTGTCTTTGTAAACAATAAAAATAACATATAGAGATAATGTGCTATGAACTTATGATTGAGCAATTAATTTGCCATACATGCAGAAAACGGCAAATACCAACCAATAAATTGGTATGAAAATTGTTGATGTAAAATGTGAGAGTATTATTATAAATTAATTTTGAATTGACACTTTGTCATTTTAAATAAATATACTCATCTATCAATCTTATTTTTGACCGTGAAAGAATACTTCATCAAGAACTTTATTAGAACTCAATTTTTTCTTAAATTTGGCGTACTAATTGAGGTATAATTTAAGCATTCCAAAACAGTTAGAAATTTTGCAATTGCTTAAAAAATTAATTCAATAAATGGAAATGTGATGTGAATATAAACCCCTATTTAATTTAGCAATGCTTGATTCCATTTTCATTTTTGTATTCATTCTAAAATTTATATATTTCATCAACAAACACTGAATAATTGCAATATTACTCTATTTAAGACGTACCATAACTTATTTACAACGCAAATGATCTCATATAACTTACATCGATTGTACATCATACTATCATTTACTGTTTGTTCTTCGACGATCACTCCCAAATTGCAATTAGATCACTTGATATAAATTCAATAATATACTTCCTGTAACATCTAATGTTATCATAAAACATAATTATATAACCTAAACCCAATTCTAGATTCTTCAACCGTCAAATTTCATTATAATATGTGATAGACACTTATCATAAATTCGACACTTATCATAAATTTGAGTTCACATTTGAATGAGTGAAGTTTGTTCTTTGTTATAATTGTTAATTCCATGAAGCAATTTGTGTAAAATTAAACATATTTTGTCATGTTCTTCATTCTTCATTCTCGATTCACATCTTATTTATTTTGATAAATTAAATTAAATATTTTTAGAATCACGGAAAACACAAGCTAATTGATATTTGAATATCAAATACATTGCTTTAAATTTGATTACAAAGAGAAGTCCATAAATTAATCAAAAGTAGAGAAGTATCAGATCATATAATCAATCATGTAACTAACAAACGAGGTTCGTAATTTGCAGGACATATATATATAAGCCAAACGGATAAGTTCAAAATATTAAATACGTTCAGAACAAATTTGAACTCGGACAACAGGGAGTTGCTCAGGATACCATTTTATACAATCACTATTATTACATATAAAATTAAACTTACCTTGGTTTTTGTATTTTCACATTAGAGATAATAACAATGCCACTTTTCAATTGTCTGTCTAATGAAGTGCTTTTTAAAATGAGAGTATAATCAGAATTTGCTGAATCAATAGTGTGAAGTTAATTTTATCAAATAACATTGATTTAACTATGGAGTTTTTTGGGATTGGCTCAGGAAGCAAGGCCAACAATGTCTCCAAAAATATGAGAAGTATTTTTTCTTGCATTAGTTAGAGGGGCTCATCACATTCCTAAAAAAGACAACCTATTGGAAGTAGCCCCAAAATGACATTTGCATAGTTTTATCCCTTATGTATAGGTTAGGTTAAAAACTTTAATTTGATCTTGTGTGATACCTGTTTTATAGACAATCCTAACTAGCTTCTATATTGATGGCATTTGGTCGTATTCATATTCATACATGCTACCAAACGGTAGGGACAAAAGAGTAATAAAAGCCAAGGTCCAAAGGCACAAGTAAATAGTAGGAAATGCTATCTAGTTAAGGATAATCATAATATACAAAATTGGTACCTTAATTCTATACTAATTTTGTAAACTGCAACACTGCTTTCCACCAAATTTTGTACTTTATTAGCTCATCTCATTTCTCTTATAAAAAAACTGAAAACTGGGCTAAAACACTTGACTTATTCAAATAGATGAATGCAAAAAGCAGCAATTATGTGATCATACTTACAAATGCCTTTGCTGTTCATATTAGAAGTTGCAGACGGGAAATGTCAGTTATTGGCAACCATAGCTTCAACGGCGTTGCTGCTCTCTAATTTCCTGACCCTTAACCGGTTTTGTGGAGGTAAATCTGATGACACGTCAGCATCGATAATAACTGAATCGTCCTCTTTGAATTCTCCCCTTAAAACTCCCATTGCTATCTCATTTTCAACCAGCTGTTGTATGACCCTCTTCACTGGCCTTGCTCCAAAGTTCGGGTCGAATCCCAGTGTAGCTAGAAGATCAACTGCCTCTTTTGTATACTGAAGATCAATCTTTTTCTGTTTCAGCCTCTCTTTTACCCGGTTCATCTATTATTGGACAGTGCAATATTAGAATTTAAGTCAGATTCTTTCGTTGCATAAAGCATAACTAGAAGATAACTCGATTTATCCGGTACAAAACATCTGATCAGTAGGGCATTAGTGGAAGACTAGCCTAAAACTACAAGTCTAGTATTAGAATGCATTAACTTGAAAAGAAAAAGGCATAATACATTTAGACCCCCTGAACTTGCAAAGAAGTTCCAAATAACCCCATAAACATGCAAAAAGTGAACCAATTTGCCCCTGTCACGTGTCAGTTTCGGGTTGGAGATAGAAAAGTGACATATTTGAAAAGTCAAACCAATTAAAATCTGACATGTGCTATTGAGGGGGCAAATGAGTTCACTTTTTGCAAGTTCAAGGGGTTATTTAGAGGTTTTTTTGAGAGTTCAAGGGGTTATATGAAAATCTTGTATGTTCAGGGGGTAAATTAGTGTTTATGGACAAGTTAAAGGGGTCTTAAGACAAAAAAAAATGTATTCTTGTTTGTAGGTTTGAATGTAATAATGAAGATAGACTTCAGCAGTATTATATTCTTTACAGAAGATATTAGTAGAGAAGGGTGTTACCTGAATCTCAACAATTTTACTGATTTCTTTGGAGTCGATAGGCTGGAAAACGATGTATTCATCGATCCGATTCATGAATTCCGGGCGGAAAGTTTGTCTAGCCAACTCAACAACTTGCCGTTTCATGATATCATAAACAGATTCCCTGCTGTCCTTCGTATTACGAAGAGTATCGAGTATAAGATGGGAACCAATGTTAGAAGTCATAATGACAACAGCGTTTGTAAAACTGACAGTTCTTCCTTGAGAATCAGTTATCCTTCCATCATCCAACAACTGTAACAGAATATTGAACACATCATGATGAGCTTTCTCGATTTCATCAAATAGTACTACAGAATATGGCCTCCTGCGAACGACTTCTGTGAGTTGGCCTCCTTCTTCGTATCCAACGTAACCTGGTGGGGCGCCAACTAAGCGCGAAACAGCGTGTTTCTCCATGTATTCGCTCATATCGATTCTCACCATAGCATTTTCTGTATTGAATAGATAGCCAGCCAATGCTTTGGCAAGCTCTGTTTTGCCCACACCAGTAGGGCCCATGAACATGAAACTAGCTATTGGACGGTTAGGGTCTGACAATCCTGCCCTTGAACGACGTATTGCATCGGCCACTGATTTTACTGCCATGTCTTGGCCGATCACTCTCTTGTGGAGTACTTGTTCTAGATATACTAACTTCTCCCTTTCAGATTGTTGGAGGTTGGACACGGGAATACCAGTCCATTTGCTTACAATGTCTGCGATATCGAGATCAGTGACCTCTTCTCGAAGCAAAGATTTACCGGACTTCTGAAAGTCAGCAAGGTTTTTCTCAGCCTCTTCTAGCTGGCGTTGAAGAGATATTAGAGTTCCATATTTGAGCTCAGCAGCACGACTTAGATTATAATCCCGCTCTGCAGCTTCCATCTCTAGGTTTACTCTGTCAATCTACACGCCATTCACAAACGTTCGTCAACTAATCGAGCTAAAAGAAATAAGAAAACAATAATAATCTTTATGAAATGATAAAATTACCTCTTCTTTAATTGATCTTATCCGAGTCATGAGGGACTTCTCACGATCCCACTGTTCATTTAGTTCTTTTTGCTTCTTTTTAAGCTCATTCAAATCGTTTTCAAGCTTGCTTAACCTCTCTTTGGATGCTTTATCAGTGTCATTTTTCAGAGATAACTTCTCCATCTCCAATTTTAGAACAGCTCTGTCTATCTCATCCAGCTCAGTAGGCTTAGAAGTAATCTCCATCTTCAGCTTCGCCGCTGCTTCATCAACAAGATCAATGGCTGGAAATCGCAGGTAAGAGTGTAAGTAACTTCAAAAGTAGTGCTTATTAGAATATAGAATTGTCTAAATTACAAAGGATAAAGTTTATTTTTTCCATAGTCATCGTTGTATTTGAAGGATCTAGCCTAATTCTCACCCACACACAAGAGTACACACAAACTAATATTCCTCTAGATAAATGCTTTAGAAGGCCTAATAAAGAACAGCAGCAAGAGTTTTTCTTTAACCTTTATCAGGCAAAAAGCGTTCAGTGAGATATCTGTCTGCAAGAACTGCTGCTGAAACAAGAGCACTATCTGATATTTTTACACCATGATGTAGCTCATATCGCTCACGAAGACCACGTAGAATGGATATTGTGTCTTCAACAGATGGTTGATCACAAAAAACTTGTTGAAACCTGCGCTCTAGAGCTGCATCCTTCTCAATGTACTTCCTATACTCATTCAATGTAGTAGCTCCTATACATCTGAGTTCACCTCGCCCAAGCATTGGTTTCAGTAAGTTCCCAGCATCCATTGCTCCACTTGTAGCCCCTAAACATCATGTAAAATCATTTCAGTGATAGATAAATGCCATTGCCATTAGGCTCGTTATGCTATATAGTTAACTAACATGAGAAATGTCCAAGGCAAATAGTATCACACTCATTATCACTATCTCCTCTGCATTCTCAATTTCTCATGGCATCAGAGAACATGAACACACTACAAAAGATGTTCAATAGCATTTACTGTTTATGTAGAAGGAATCAATATAAATAATATAATAAAAAGCAGCGAGTAATAACCTGCGCCCACAACAGTATGGATCTCATCTATAAATAATATAATTTGCCCATTTGAAGCAGTAACTTCCTTCAGCACAGCTTTTAACCTTTCCTCAAAGTCTCCACGATATTTGGCTCCAGCAACCAATGAACCCATGTCCAGAGAAATTAGCTGTGAAGTCCAAGATAGATCATAAATGTCATGAACTAAACTGCAGGCAATTAGAGACCCAACTTAAATTTTAAATTTGAACTCTAGCTCCATATTAGAAGACCACAAACTGGGTATAAACACATGGGATCTCCCTTTGAGAACAAAATAGATGTCAAAATATAAATGACATAGAAAAGGATGCTCTAACCACTAGACTTGCTCTAGTGGCCACAGCTTCCTCCCAAAGTGGAGAAAGAAGCTGGGGGTCCTGGGTTCGAGCCCTAGGAACCTCAAAAACTTAAAATGTTTCCTAATTCTTCAAAAAAAAAAAAGAAAAGGATGCTCTGCCCTTAAACCGATAGGTAATTAATTGTTGAAAACAAGTAGCAAAATTTCATTCCACAATATAATTGAACATTATTACAAACACATAATCAAAAGCTACCTTTCGGTTAAGTAAAGGTTCTGGCACATCACCACGAACAATCCTTTGGGCCAACCTACAAGATACCATACAGCTCTCAGTACATACAGCAATATTAACCATTATTAAACATATTTTGGAAGATATTGCCTATCTCAGTATTATAACAGCATGAAAGGCAAAATTATGTTAGGGACATTGGACAAGTTATACAAGTCAGTAGCAGCAAGAGTCATCACCAAATTATAATAATGAAACAACATGTAGACTCAAATTTAGAAGAAATAGCATGCGCTTCATAAGAGATTAAAAGCAAATGGCTATAAGACTGTACAAGTAGACCTTTCTTTCTCTCATGTTGATTGCTTTACTTTGGGACAAATATGATGTAGTGAGCAGACCAGACAGTATATGATGGACCCAAACTCAAAATAAACATTGAAGTTCCATACCCATTCTACCAACATTATAAGGAAACAATAAATACTTAGATTTTCAGATTTTAAATTTAGATAATAGTTTAAATTTTTATATCTACATAATTGGCCTTCTTTGCTCCCTAACTTCCCCCCAGATCATAATAAACAGATGAAATTCTGTCTCCAATGAAGCTAAAGACCATTCAAGATTTGAACCGCCTCAATTAAATCTAAAAGGAAAGCTTACCCCTCAGCAATTGCAGTTTTTCCTACACCCGGCTCACCAATAATAACTGGATTATTTTTAGTTCTCCTTGATAATATCTGTATACACCGTCGAATTTCATCATCTCTGCCTATAACAGGATCCAGTTTGCCACGCCTAGCAAGTTCGGTCAAGTCATTCCCATATTTGTCCAATGCCTCGTATTTTCCCTCAGGATCTGTTTGCATTGATTATTTACACTTAGAATCTATAAACTCTCCTGAATAAATTTAGTTTTGTGTGTACTTCCTCTACAACATCAACGTCACATGCATAACTAACTATTATAAGTATTAAAGAAGTAAAATCATACTTTGATCAATTACTCTCTGACTTCCTCGAACAGCCTGGATGGCATCCCTCAGTTCCTTTTCACTAAGGTGGAGGTTCTTTAGTAACTGCTGGCCAAACCTCTTATCTGAATGGAATGCTAAAACAAGATGCTCAACTGACACAAAACTATCTCCCATTTCTTTCTTATGCTTTCGAGCATTGTCTAATAAGACACCTAATTGTGATCCCATTCTGGGGCCACTGGTATCACCGGTCACCTGAATGAAGGATAAGACACATGTTTATTTTTGTTTGGGAATGCAATTGACAATAAAAATGTACCAATCTGTGAAGCAAGAATGATAAACACCTTTGGTTGTTGGGAAATAAAGTTATCTGTTTCTTGCAAAACTGATGTATTGTCAACTCCAGCCTTAGTAAATATTCTCCTAGCTAATCCATCTTTTTGCTCCAAGAGGGCTTTCATTAAATGCTCTGTTTCCACCACTTGTTGTTTACAACCTTGCGCTGCATCAACAGCACCTACAATTCCTTCCCATGCCATCTCAGTGTATTCTGATGGATTAGCCTGCATCAAAGTAGACAAAAAATTTAGAACTCATGAATAGAAGAAAAGAAAAAAATGTGAAGACATGAAGAACTAAATGTAACTTGGCTATAAGATATACCATGGTATGATCCTGAATGGCATTAATACTCTATATTTTTCAATCATACAATCATCTAGGTACCCACACACTAATTATAACCAAATGAACTTCTAATTTTGATTGACAAAGATTGAAAACAAGCCAGAAACAACAATGCAGTAGCAAATCCACATGCTAAACTTATCGCTATTAATTAGTCCATAGCTCACTAGTCATTCTTAGATATTGCAATTTTCATCATAACGCAATGCAATAGAAGATTGGAGATCGTTCTAGCACCAAATTCAAGACGAACTAACCAAAATTCAAAGAGATCACGAAAGAAAACGCAATACACAAGTTGATTCTTCTAGGAATATAAACCGAAATGGAGAGTACTTGAACATAATTTGAGCAGGCACAAGCAAATACAGTACAAAATAGATCACCTGCGATGAGCTAGTAGCAGTGGATAAACGTGGAGACGAAGAGTGGAAGCAGCGAGCGGAAGAGACTGAGGAGAAGTTCGCAACGACGACATTTCCATTGGAGAAAACTCCATTAAAAACTCGACCAACCCCAGAATTACAAAAAGGAACTGCAGAAGCAGAGACAGAGCGAGCACGTGAGAGTAGAGGAGAGTGGTTTAAAGAGTGTTTGGAAGCTCTTGAAGATGATTTTACGGCTGCAAAAGCGGACTTCGTTAACCTTCTTGAGGCCATAATCGTTGAGAATAGAATCACGACGAGAGAGAGAGCGCAAAGAGACGACTAATTATATATTTATTACTCCGGCGAGACAGAGAACGGAATTTACTTGGAGAAGGGTGGAGAAAGTAGTAGAATGGTGTGGGAGCTTCCTATATGTTCCGCCAGCAATTTACGTCGTCGTTTTATGTGAGAAACAGTCTTTACGTCGTCGTCGTCTGGAATGCAGAAAGTTAAATCTCCGGTCATCGGCCGTTATAACTGGAATATTTTGCCGGGTATGTGAAATTGGAGGATACGTCGCCGTTTAGCAGAAAAAGCACAATTGGGCCCGATTGTACAAATGAATGTTCCGTAATGAGAGCCCATTCATGAAATGCGTTCATAAGCCCGGGCCGACCTTCTTGAACTGGATTTTGGATACCAATTCTCGGTTCAAGCTGCTAGGGCAAAATTTAAAAAGTATTACGCATGGTTTTCAGAACCAGTGAATATGATGGTTCATGGATTTAAGGTTCAACCGGATTAAATCGGTGGTTAAAATAGATTTTTTAAAAATTGAAAAAATATTATTTAAATAAGATATGATGAATTTATTTACACAACACACTAAATAAATAAAGTAAATACTTAATTTAAAACTAAGTAAAAGTTTTATATAGATATCATAAAAGAAATATGATACAATTGTTTATCAAATAAGTGTTATGGTTGAGTGGTAGGCATAATAGATAACAAGCTGAAGGTCCTGAGTTCGATTCCTGTTGTAAAAAATTTCAAAAACATTATTTTTAACAAGAATAAGTGAACCGGCCAGTTGGAGCAACCGGTTTTTGGTTCAACCAGGTCTGATTGGCCGGTTCAACCGATCAACATCCAGTCTTTGGCCGGACATTGAACCGGGTGAAAATCGACTGGACCAGTGACCAGTTCCGGTCCGACCAGCCGATCCAGTCCGGTTTTCAAAATCATGGTATTACGTGATTTCATTCATTTACAAAATGAGATTGGAGGAATTAATATTTGCAATGGAGATATGTGATTTCAAAATATTTGTAAAAATGGATTTGTGGGTTTAGAATGATAGTGTTACATTAATTATTTAAACAACTCAATATTCAAATAATTTAACCTTCTTAATTAAAATTTATATGTCAGTATTTGAGTAATTTTGGGAAATTTTTTATTTTTTCATGATTTTTTAAAATTTGTAACCATAATTTAATTAAAAAAATATTTGCAGTATTCAAAATATTACAAGATTTATCACTGACGTGTATTATATTTTTATTCATCATCCATAAAAAATTCGGGTAAAACGAAAAAGTAATCCATTTTCATGAGATAATTTGTTATCGAGAATACTTTGTTTACATGTTTTTAGAATCGCATGCCCCTTTCACAAAAACCAATTCATCAAACCTCATTTGCAAATGAGTGAAATTATATGAAACTTTTTTTAAGTTAGCCCTTTCAAATATGTGTATATTGAAATGATTTATATATATTTCTCATTCAACAAAACCACTAACTAAAAGATTAGGAGTATTTATCAAGTTGGTTTGTTTTTTTAAAAACCATAAAGAAACATAAAAAATAATAAACTTAAATAAATGGGTATGACTGGGACATTAAGTTAGATGTTTTAAATCCGAACCGATTCCCAATTGGTTTTTGTACAATTCGGACTTACACACACATTTTTATCATAAAATGAGGCGGAAAAAACAGTAGTAATTAAGGAAGACGTTATATAAAAACAATATTTTACTATCAATACTCTCATATGGTTTGTTACAAACTACATTACAACTTTTACATCACTAATATTTTAAAACACAACATAACCTGTTTAACCTATAACATGCTTCTAGATCTACATCACTTTCAACATAACAAAACAATAACTAAAACCGAGATGCTTTCGTTTTTGACTGATTAAAACTACTTCCGAGTAAAAACGATGACTATGGGTAAAAGCTTGCTTCCGATTGCATTTGTCGTCTTTTGATCTTAACCATCAAGACTATGCATTCTAAATGCCAGTTTAGCCCGAGCCCGCTTCAATGGATCGGGTTTGAACACTCATGATTTAAAAAAAGTCCAACCCAGACCCGTTAAAGTCCAAAGTTTTATAAACCGAGTTTGATTTTTATATAAATACCCAATCCCGGCTCGAGTCCTGCCCGATAAATAATTTTAATCATTATATACTTATACATTATATTTATAATTATTTTAAGATTTTATATTTTGGCCTATTTAATTTGTATCTTTGATTACAATACGTATTACGAATTATTAAAGATTACAAGTGAACAATGTAATTATATTTAAAATTTAAACATATTTTGGTTTATTTTATATTTTTTATATATAATTTAATAAAATAATTTATAAGAAAAAAATATTCATAAACTTGAACAAGGCTTGGGAATGACATTGTAAGTCTGGCCCAAACCCGACCCGAACCCGAAATTTTAAAGTATGGATTTGAACCGGGCTTGTATTAACTTTTTTTTAAAAAAACTCATTGATGTCCGTCAATAATGGTCTTTCCGCTTGTTGAGTCTTCAAAGGTCCATCAATAATGGTCTTTCCGCTTATTGAGTCTTCAAAGATCCTGCAAAACAAATCCTCGGTCGGAAGCGTTTCCGGCGAAGATCCTCCGACGATCTAGTCAGTGGTCAAAGTAAAGGTGTCTTTAATAAAGTTTGCTTATGATTGCTTCCCTTTTAGCAGTTGGAGGCTTGCCATTTATAGGATTTGTGTGTGATGATGTCATGCGGGACCCATCTGTGAGAGATACACGTGTGACCTGCCGTTTGGGGGTCTTGTCCGCCGTCTGAGCATTAAATGATTCATCTCTGCCAGTTGGTAATGCATTTAATGCGGCAGAGGGGAGAGAAACGTCAGAGTAGTGGGTTGTGAGGGTGATTTCACGGCGAAATGGCGGTGGGTAACGCCGAAGGTTATTTAATTTGGTTCTATACCTCGACGAGATGTCGTGCTGACATGGTCTCGGCGCGCAGTGGTGCCGAGGTGTACAGCTGTTTAGCCCATGTAGTTTTTTGGATCTTCTAATGGGCTTGAGGCTTTAATGGGCCTTGATATCACAGGCTTTTCTTTTTCTTTCTTTTTGGATACCAATTTTCTTCCGAAAAACTTTGAAGTATCAATATCTAATCATGCTGTAAAATACAAATTATATTGGGTAAACTTTTTTTATTTAAGCATATAATTAAAATTTTATATAGTTGGTGTCAGAATTATTTTAATGTTATCGATTTTGGCATTGTGCAATAAAATTTATTGTTTTTTTAATAGAAGAGAATAAAAAATTAAAATACAAAGCAACCAAGAAAAAGCAAAGCTCCAAAGGAGTCCAGGAAGTCAGCACAACGATTCCCCTCGTGAGACATGATTAAGAACCACTGTCCAGTCTCGCTCAAGAATTCGTCTAATCTCGCAGATAATACTATAGTTAGCATTAACGTTTCAAACATTCTTGGGAAAGTCCTCCACTACGTACATATTGTCTACCTCAACACAAAGCCTCCTAATTCCCAACTCCTATGCTAACAGTAACCCATCCAAAACACCCCACAACTCCGCACGAGCAACTGAGCACACACCAATATTTCTAACATACCCTTTAATCCACCGCTCATTCAAAATCCCTCAGCAAACCCCCAGAAGACGCCCTATAGTCCAAAACTCGGACTGAACCATTTGAATTCAGCTTGATCCAATCCCTCGAAGGAGCCGACCACCCAACAAGGCGCCATTCCAGAGCCACCCTCTGTCTTTGCCACAAGCGGACACCGTACCTAAAGCCCCAGCTAACATCGACGAGTTGGCAATCTCTTCCCCCTCGAAAACATACATATTACGCCTTATCCAAATCAACCAACATAAAATACCAAATAAAAGCCCCCTAGTTCTCCATCCCAAATCTTCTCTTGTATCACAAATTGCTTCTCAACCAATCTCATGAGACACCATTCATGAACTCATCTAAACCGCTAACTCCCACAAGACTTCCCCATAGATTCCTAGCAACATGACATTCATGAAAGACATGAGATAAACACTCAATTGGCCCACCACATCTCCCACATGCACGATCTACCGTAATATGACGTTTTCCCCGTTCCTCGTTAGTCAATAAACAACCCTTAAAACAAAACCAAAGGAACGTTTTCACCCTTTCGGGACCTTGCCAATCCCAAACAACCTTCCAATCATCACTCGACAGGCCCCCTTAATCCTCTAAAAGCTGCTTTAATGAGAAGAAGCCGAATGAAGAACCATTCTAATAACAACTATCCACCCCACCCCCCCTCCAACGAAATTCTACAAGCTGCAATGGTAAACAAAACTGAACAAGAAAGCTTATCTTTGAAAGCTTCCCAATTCTATTCACCATTTTCCCTTCTCATTTCTCGAACATTGAGTTTCAAGTCCTCGAATGAAAGAGAACACAAAGCTAGAAGCCTCAAAGGACCCAGATCCCCGACCCAGGCATCCAACCAAAAGCGAACCTCATCACCGTTCAAAACACTCCATTTAGCCCGCAAAAAAACATCATTTCTTACTTTAACCAAAGCACGCCAAGTTTTCAACACCGGTTGCCCTGGTCGAATTACTACCTTCGAGAATTTGCTACAACGATATTTCCCTATCATCACTTTCACCCATAAGGAATTTGCATCAACAAGAAGGGCAAACTCAAGCTTCATTAGAAAGGTCAAATTCATCAATCTAGGTTTCCTAACTCCAAGTCCACCATCATACAAAGGCCTACACACCTCATCCCAGTTGACCAGATGGACCTTCTTAGACTCACTCGTACCCCCCCAAAGAAAATCTTGCAATTTCCTCAATAAGACCACAAATAAACTCTGATAATTTATTCGTTTGCATCATGTAATACAGAATGGAGCATTAAACGGATTTAACCAAGGTTAGTCGTCCAGCTAGAGACAAAGAACGAGCATTATACTCATTCAATCGAGAAGAGATCTTATCAAGAAGCCTCGAAAACCTACTACTCTTCACTCCTCCATTTGAAAAGGGAACTCCTAAATCCAAGGGAATTGGACACCCGAAATCCAATTCTGCCAGCAATCTCACTACCCAAAGCTCTAGACACATTTGAAGAAAAAACAATAATAGGCTTAACCAAACTCATCTCAAGGACTCGATGCACGTGTTGTTTGATTGTATTTATTTACCTGTTAAATTAAATTATATCCGAGACAAAAGTTTATCAATAACAATGATAAAAAACTATTAATAAAAGTATCAACAATTATTATTAATAGTATCAACAATTATTAACATCTAAATTAAAGGCTTAGGATTATGTTGAGGGTCAAAACCACCATAAGGCTCAATCTACTCCACTTATATATCACTCATATTCTTTTATTATTCCCTATATGGGATAACCCTAACATTTCCAACACTCCGCCTCAAGTACAAATGGGCCTATACCAGTTGCCACTTGCCAAGTATTACTTGGCCTATCTCTTCGAGGCTTGAGGTCAACAACGGGTCTAGTCTCTCCGCTAGCCCAATTCCACCAGGACTTCAAACTCGAACCCAGGATCTTCTAGCTGTCAGACCTTTTTATCGCTCTGATACCATGTAAAGAATCCGTGGGCCAGGAGAGTATTGAGCTCGATAGCTTGAGTGAACATACAAGTGGGGTTGAGCCCCTCAAACATAAAACCAATTGACTTGTCTTAAGGCTCAATTTACCCCACTTATATATCACTCATATTCCTTTATTATTTCCGATGTGAGATAACCCTAACATCTTCAACACATGCCTGCCAACAAATCTCTCGAACTTCCGAGACATTCCTTTTCGGCCACAAACAAATATCCTGAAGAAAAGTAGTGAAAATTTATAAGAATTTGTTACAAAATTTACATTTTATTTCAAACTATTATTTCACAAAAAAAAGAGCTTAAAAAATTCTAATATTTTAAAGTCTGAAAGTCATGATTTGAATGCATTCAAAAAGGGCAGAGAAAAGATGTGTGCATATATATAATATGAATCATGACTATTTAGTTAATGTCTCATGGCTTCCATTTATTTTTAATTAAAGTTATTTTCAGAGCCATATATTGGTCATTGTGTGATTCCATTGTACGGGAATGAAAGCAGGAATACCTGTGAATTAATAACTCAAAGAGTTGGAAAAATACATGTTGATAATAGCAACATTGCTTCAGGAGTTTATGAAATTCTGGCAGGAATGTCTGCCAGTGAAATGAATTTTACAATATGATTAATAAATCAAAAATTGATTTTAGTCCTGGTTCTCAGGCAAG